>PVHY01011967.1:0-46084 GCA_004024945.1 Uropsilus gracilis
CCACATTTTTTTTTTTAGCCAATCATCCGTTTGGGGGCATTTGGTTTGTTTCCAATTCTTTGCAACTGTAAACAGGGCTGCAATGAACATGAGTGTACATGTGTCCTTTTGAATTAATGTCTTCATGTTCTCTGGGTAGATTCCTAGTAGTGGGATTGTTGGGTCGAATGGTAAGTCCACATTCAATTGTTTGAGGGTTCTCCACACAGTCTTCCATAGTGGCTGGACCAGTTTGCACTCCCACCAGCAGTGTAAGAGAGTTCCTTTTTCTCCATCATTTTTAAGAAATCATTAAGTTGGAAAGTACTTCTTAAGTAAGAACCCAAAGCACAAACCATAAGGCAAAAACTGGATTTGACTACATCAAAATTTAAGACCTCTGTTCAATGAAGTACTCTATAGATTATGCTAACATATGGGTGGCAGATTAGGAGAACATATTTGCAACTTCAAAAACCAACAAGGGATTAATCTAGACAATACAAGGGACTCTTGTGAATGAACCAGAAACAAAAATGAACACAATAGAAAAATAGGCATAGATACTATGCAATTTTGAAAATGTAGAGCAGAGGAGAACAAGCACTTGAAAAGGTTCTTAGGCTTGTTAGTGAAATTGTAATAAGAAAAATGTAATTTAAAACAATGTAGACATATTGCTTATACCTATGAAAATCAGAGTGAGCAAATGCACATTAGTGTTATTCACACTTACTCTGTAATCCAAACCAAAAATAGCAAAGAGCACCCAAGATTCCAAGCCTCTTATCTCTGGCATGACCTCATTCTTTGAAATTAGCTGTGAACTCAGATTTTGTAAGTATATCCATGATACCAAGCATTAAGATGAGACCCAGGGAGTGGTGATTATCCAACCCACCATGGGTTATCTTTCTTACAAAACCAGAAAAACATATTGCATCTTAACCTTAAAGCATAAAGCATGCTAATTTTTGTTCTTAAATATCTCCTGTTCAGCTCTACCTGACATCTGGCATCAGACCCATATTGTCAGGATTCTAGTCTTGGAAATTCATCTTGACCCTAAGATATGATATTCTGCATTATATTTGTAGATAAGGCTTTGGTGTGATCTTGACCAGATTTTTTAATTTTAAATGCCATACACTCATCTACCTTGGTTAAATAACCCTTTGGGATTGACCTTCCCAGAATGCCCACCTTGGTTCTGGTACAGAATGGAGATTCCACTAGGAGTGAAGGGGTTATTAACAATAGAACATACTTGTTCTTTCAAGGGTTTGCTAGTCTGTGGGAACAGGGAAATATCAAGAACGGAGGTTTGATCTAGGGATAAAATTACCAATTCATTCCACCTTCCTTTTAGAGTTCTTATGTCAATTAACTTGCCAAGTTTCAACCACAAAACCATATGTTTGTTGGATCACATGGGGAAATGTGGTTTATTCTGATTATTTGTTTGTGTTAACATTATTAGCGCAGTGCTTCATTTATTATACTGGCCAAAATTCAATCTGTCAGGAGGCGTCACAGTATTTGAAAATATAAAAATATTCCCAATGCCAGTGATTTTAAAATAGGAGAATCATAAGCTCACCTCCCCTGCAGACCATGTTGGCAATCACCTTGAATATTACAGTGATATTAATGCTGATGACAATTCTGACCTTTGATAAAATCCCGAAGATCCTTCTGAAGTCTCAAAGGGATATTTACGTGTACTAATGACAGCTTCAATGTTCAATGTACTTTAATTATTGTTATTATTTGGAGATGAGTAGCCAGTGTCCTAATTCAAACAGGATCATTTGATGGACCAATCCACCCATTTTTTGAGCACACAGCAACAAAATATACCTTAAATTCTTCCTGCCAATACTCTTTCTCACAAACGCAAGTAACAGTCAAGTTCAGATACTACCGTATAAAGTCATTGCAGTCCCCATTTTACAAGTGTTGTTTTCTAAGTCACAAGGCAATTCTCAGGTGAGACTACCTACATTCTTTAACCTCATCAGTTCTCTTTGCTCCACATACTCTATATTCTAGTCATATTAATGCCTTTGCAGTTCCCCAAGTGTATCAGCTTGTTCAGTGTTGTGCTTTTGTATATGCTGTTCTCTCTGCCTTCAACGACCTCATAACAACCTTTAGTCCAGTTCAACCCTTAATCGTCTGGAAATCTCTCGTGAACATCTCGAAAGTTATCCAGGCATTACCTTCTTGGTGAAGCTGTCCCAAATTTTCACTAAATAATCTGTCTCCTCTCCTTCTGTATCCTCAGTCTTCTCCTATTGGAGTTACTAGTCATGCCCTCAATGGCTACAAGTTCCCTTTCCCCACCCAGCATCTACTGCCAAGTGGGCTTCCAAAAATCTTGTAGAGCCCGTGAATACTGGAGTCTCCTCCAAGAAGGAGCCCCACTGTCTCAATTTCCTGTTTTGAATGCTTCCTGATCCAAAAAGGATCAGTAAAACAGGTTTTTCCATAGGACAAGTAGGCGTGGATTATGAAAATGTTATGCGAGATTAGTCAAATGCCAGACTGTTCCCTTCAGGAAATGTCCAGACATAATGTTCAGGCAGTTCAAGAGTGGACAGTCTACTAACAGGACCTGTCACCAATGTGGCAGATGATAGGGGCCGGGTAAAGGCTGTGACATTCGGCTCCAAGTGGTGGACTTTGTCTCCTGAGCTCTGCTCCATTTGGGGAGGTAAGAATTTCCTTTGCGCCATACAGCCCAATTGTTTCTCCTGTTCCCCAAAAGGAGAGACACAGAAAGAGTACTTTCCTTTCTCCCTCTTTCTATTCATAAGCAATGTTAACTGCAACCAAGTTAAACTGATTGGGTTGAATCCAGGTGAAATAAATGAGACTGAAACTGTTATGATGAAGTGGTTGAAAGTTTCATTGAGGTTGTTGGTTCACTGAGAAAGAGATAGAAACAGTCTGAGTCTGTGGATAGAGACAGATCAACACTGACAATAATCTAGAGTTGGTGGGGTTCAGAATTGACAACTAAATGGTATGGCCAGAGAGCTAGCCAATACTAGGGAATGGAGAGACAGAGAAAACCACTAGGCAAGAGCTTCTTAAAAGTATAATATTCCATTTATGGTTTCTGGGTTGTGGTATTTTTGTGTGAGGATATAGATCTAAACATACATCAGAATACTACAATCAAGACACCTAATTTTAAACAAGTTAAATATAAGTTGTTTAAACAAGTTAAACATAAGTTGTTAATGACATAGGCTAAGTACTAATGAAACTATGTTCCTGTGGGAGAATAGAGCACATTTACAAACATATATTTATATTGGGACATATGTAATTGAGCTGCTTTTGGTTTACATATGTGCATATGTACACATATGTGCTTGCTTGTCTGTTCTGTATAATGAAAGCAACTGTATTTTCAGCAGATATTTTTCTTCAGCCAGTACAGCACTCTCTTTCACTTCTGGTTCTAACAAGTCTCTAAAAGGTCCCATATCCATTATTACCAGTGGGGAACTTCCAGGAGAATGGAAAGTGGTGCTCTAGTGTTGTTTATTCATGTTTGACAACATGCAACTAAATAATTTTAATAACTCACTCCCTTGACTCCTCCAAGAGAAGCAAAGAGGCAGTTAGGGAGAAAGGATTCTATTTTTAAGGAAATTGTTTTGGACCGCTTTGTTATAGTTTTATGGTGCTTCACTAAAAATACATGGAATGATAACTGCAATGAGGGGTAAATGCGGTATGATTTCTACAGCAAAAATAAGGAGAGCAGTGAAAGGAAACAAATCATGGTATTTCATGCAATAGACTAGGACACCAAGTAAATAAATGAAGTTTGCTTCTGTTGTGGTCAGTATACCGTTCAGCAGCCGCTATCCATTAGGTGAAAAATCCCAAAGGACAATGATTGGAAATATTTTTTATAATGATTATATCATTGAGAAGGCAGAGGAGTTTCTCACTTCATTTTCTATTGTTTTAAGTTTTTTGCAATGAGCCAATCTGTTATATTTCCTATATGAAGAATGAATGACAGAATGCGAGAATGAGAAGAAAACAATGGAATAATCTGGGCACAGATCCCAAGAATGTGTCAAGGTTAAATTTCTTTTGTGGTGAGACTAATGGTTTTTCTCTTTCATGTTATAAAAGACAAATGATAATGTGTTAAGAAAATAAATAGTCTATATATTTGGAATCATCCATTATAAATGTTTGCCAATGATATACTAAATTTTCTATTAATGTTCTAGAAAATTTAATATAGTATTAACAAAGAAGTCTTTGGGAAAGGAAGAGGAAAAATTTTGTGCAATTAGTCTAATTTTAAAAAAGAAGAAAGAAGGCTGAACTCTTAGTACCTTCGGGTGTACATAACAACTTGAAAAGTCTTCAGAGAACCACAGGTTGAATAAATAGAACAATGGGCCACTTGATTAATAAAAGGCATTTTTGTAAATATTTTATGGTAGACTTAGGATTTCATCAGTGGGTATGCTATTTAGACATAAATTAAATTAAATTAAATATAAATATTTTATAGTAGACTTAGGATTTCATCAGTGGGTATGCTATTTAGACAGTTTATCAAAGGTAATTTGTGTGTGTGTGTTATGCAGTCTGGAAAAACAAAAATTGAATATTTTCAGAAAAGAGAATTAATATACCAAAAACTTAAAAAGCCCACTCAAGCTATATAATCTTGTTGTTTTCCTCTTTTTATTTCTATTGTGTCTGTAAAATTCAATTGTAGTTTTTGCTACATAATTTTAGATATTCTTGTATCATTTGACCCTCACACAGAAAAATCTGAGGGACAGTGGGGATATTATATAAGAATACAACTGAGTTAGATGTGACAAAGTTCATAAGGAGAAAGCACTTACCCTAAGTAACCCAAGTAAGAGAAGGTGGATCCCATATTTCAAGCTAAGTCTATTTCACCAAAGTTTATATTCCCAAGAAAAAAACAAATACTTTTGTATTCACATGCTCACATAGCTGTTATTAGAGCTGTGAGTGATATCAAAGGTTCCTAATAAAGATGTTGCCAAGAGGAACTCCATGCGAATAGTTTGACACAAGAAGTGTCTATTCCATGGGCAAAGGAGTATGGGCAGGCTCTCAAGGGTGAAGAAGTAGAAATGGGGTCTCCCACAGTCCCCGGAAAGGAATGCAGCCTTGCTGACACACTGATTTTAGCCCATTGTAAGCCCTGTTCAGATTTCTAGGCTCCAGAAGTATAAGATAATAAACTTGTATTGTCCTAAATTAACAAGTTTGTGGAAATTTGTTACAGCAGAAATAAGAAACGGAGAAAAACTGCAGTAATCTCTTCTACATGAACCTGAGGTTTCAAAAGATTGGTGTTACTCAAGGATAGGAATTGGCTTTTTGGAGAATGTGCTGAGTAAGAGAAGACAGTCACTGATTTTGGAAAAGCCTCATTGTTTAATTTGGAACTGTGTGGATGCTGAATTTTGCTTTTCAATCAATCTCTTATTCTCAGGTTCAAGGAAAAAGCAGCATAACTAGATTGGCATACACAGATCAATATGCTCACTTTTTCAAACAGGTATTTCCAGTATTTTGCAAAAAAAAATTAAGATTATTTAACCAAGGTCTTATGGAAAAATTGTTTTTGTATTGGCAACATCCATATTTTAATTATTCTGATTTGTTCAGGTCTCTATAGATTTCCAAGGGCAAATTGAACTAAAAATAATAAGTATCGAAAATCCACTGCATGCTTTCTGAACCAATTCCCACAAGCCAGACATCTCCTGAATCTCAATCTTTCATCACCTTCCAGAAGATGCAAAAGAAGTTGGACAAGGCACATAATCTCTTCAAATGCCTATTTTGTAAAATTACCCCTCATTCTTTGAGACAGGTAGAGAATCTTGAATCTTAGATCTGGAACAAAATCCAGACATGGCAGCATCTCAAATTTCTCATTTTACATTTGAGAAAACTGAAATAGTTCTTGATTTCACACTGCGGGTCCTCTGCCCACACCCACAAATTCTTTATATACAGTGCTCTGTGAGAACTACTCTATCCTTCAGAA
The DNA here is from genome assembly GCA_004024945.1 of Uropsilus gracilis. Classification (NCBI taxonomy): domain Eukaryota; kingdom Metazoa; phylum Chordata; class Mammalia; order Eulipotyphla; family Talpidae; genus Uropsilus; species Uropsilus gracilis. The sequence goes on from PVHY01011967.1 coordinate 6,059, forward strand.
GTTTATGAACTAGGAAGCATGACATAGAAACAGCATCAATATGTGAAATCACTCTAGTAATGACAGAGGTAATCACAGTTTTTTGTTTGGACTTAGAGTTGAAGCACATGTGTGGGACAGGTGTCACTCTTTATGGATACTGACTTGTAAAAACTTCTATTAACTTTTTTTACTTGCAAAAATAGTTGTTTTGGCAAATTCTTTTTAAAATTCATCAAACAAAATGAAGAATATAAAAATTTTCCATGATCATGTCACCCAGAGATAACACTGTACCAGATAACCTCCTATAGTGTTAGGACATCTATGTAAAGATGTGCACACCGTCATGCACACACACACACACACACACAAACACACACACCCCTTCCTGCTGACTACCACAATTGGCTTCTTTTGGAATCACTGAATCTCATACTTGGAGCGGATATACCAAATACCATCTAGTTCAACTACCAAATTAATGAACTTTTAAAATTTACAGGAAAGTTATCAAGAAATCCCAGGAATCCCCATACCCACTTACCCTATTACATTTTATATAAATGAGGTCCATTTATTAAAGTTAACACACCAGTATTAACACATGGCTATTAATTAAAGTTGCTGCTTTATTTAAATTTTCTTAGTTTTCCCCAAATGTTCTTTTCTGTGATCCCACCCAGGATACCACACTGCACTGATTTGCCCCATTGTTACATTTTCTGATTGTTACATTTTCTGTTTGTCATTCTCTTTGATGATTGTGACATTGTGAAGAACAATTAGGTATTATGTGGACTTTCTTTTAGTTGTTCTATGTTTTTCTCATGTTTATACTATGGTTACAGGTTTGGGGGTGAAAGTTCACAGAGGTAAAATAATATCATCACATATGATGATATATCATGTTTTGTCACATTTCTCCACGGTAAAGTTACTTTTCTTTCCCATTTGCATACTTGATTCTCTGTGAGAAAGTCACAATGCCTCGTCTAAACCCAAAGAGTGGGAAGCTAGTGTGAAACCATAGAGAAAATACAGTGTTTATATACATTACGTGGACTTCTGCTGCACAGGTGATTTGTCCTTTGCCCCACAATTATTTACGTATTTAAACATTTATTTATATCCATGTGGATTCATAAATATTTTATTTTATACTTTGGGTTTTAATCCAATACTATTTCACTTATGGTGTGCTCAAATTGTATCTGCTTCAACCATTGGCAAACTTTTCAGTTGATTTTTGTATTTCTTTGACATATGTTTTTGCTTTTATTTATTTATTTTTTTGGTGTGTGTGTGTGTATCTCTATATAATATATTGAAATTTCATTTTTTTCTATTTCCTTCAAGACCTAGAATCAGCAATCTTTCATGAAAGGCTTCTTTTGGAGAATGGTGTTAGAAACTAACATCTGGATGCATAGTGTGTTCACTACTAGTAGGGTGACCTACTTCTAGGCTTTCTCAGCTGACAGATGATGAAAATACTTGTGTATATGCTAACCCAAGTGTAGCTACATATCTATAAATATTGCTAGATATAACCATCTGCACCTATGTTAAATTAATCATTAGTTAATACTAATGTCTCCAATTCAAATCTGTTACCACATGAACCCTTTGCTTATCTGTACTATTTTGCTCCAATTGCTAGAAACCTGACTTCCACACTACACTTGTGTCTTTTTCTTTTCCTTTTTTAAAAATTTATTTAATTTTTTTGATGTTCTTCCCCCTCCTTTGTTCCCCCTTGTTCCTTGTTCCCCCTCGTCACTCTTTCTCTTCTTTCACTGCCAGTTACTGGTAAATTTTTTTAGTCCATTTGGATTCTTCCTCTTCTTTTCTGGTGCTATGTTCTTTTGCCAGGAGAATTCATGTTTTCCTGGAACACATCGACCTGTGCTTAGTTTTCCAAGTGCATCTTTGTTGCAGGTAGTCAGTTCACATATGTTTGTATCCATTTAGTTCGTCCTCCTTCTTATTGGTTGGTTGTCTGCTCTGACCCAGCTTCTGTCTCATTTTGTTCCTTCTTTGCTTTGTAATTATGGCAGCTCGCGTTGGAAGCATTTCTCCCAGCAGATGATGTTCATGTAAAACATTTCTTGATTGGGCTAGGCACTGACAAATGGTTGCTCTGTTTCATCATGGGGTCACTGCCCATGTCTGTGACTTTCCTCTTTGCATAAAATGGAGGGTGCTTAGCTCACACTGAAGGCCTCTCTGAACCAGATGTTCTATTCCCATGTGTAGAAACCTTGATGGTTGTATTTCTGAGATAGTTTTTCTCTATAGTTAATCTCACAGCCCTGTGTCCCATGGATTTGAAATGTCCATTTGTTCTGGACTTTACTTCTTTCTCCTCATCTCCATCTTCATACCTATCTGCTCCTGAATTAGTGATTTAGTTGTTTTTGGTGAGGATTGACTGGATTTTGAGAAGACCAGAGGGGGTGACCCATACCGACCTGCCCGCTACCCTTCACCACACCCATCCCCTCCTTGGTCCACACATCCAGCAGTACCCCCCCCCCCATTCTGGGAGTATTGTGTGGGAGGGTTGGGCCCTTGGGGACATACATTGGGGACAGTGCCCTGAGGGGACTGTCTTTTTATTCCCAGGTAGCCTGGTGAGAGATTGATTCATTTTTCTCTTTTGTTTTCACTTTCATTGATTTGTACTCTATTTTTAAATTTCTTTTCTTTTACCTTATGTTTCATTTCTTACTCTAGTTTCCTGAAACAGATGTTTAGAATATAGACTCAGAGTTTTCTTGATTTTCAAAATATGCATTTAATCCTATATATTTCCTTCTAAGCCATTAAAAAAAACTGGATCTTACACATCTTGATAACTTTTTATTTAGTTCAAAATATTTTAAAAACTATTTTATGAATCCTCAATAGTCTATTTAGAATTGTGTAGCTTGACACACTTGTATGGTCAACTAACTTTTAATAAAGGGGAAAAAATTATGTACTGGAAAAAGGACAGCCTCTTCATTGAATGGTGTTGGGAAAACTGGACCACAACACACCAAAAAAAATGAATCAAGACAACTCCCTCACACCTTGTATAAAAACTAACTCAAACTGGACAAAAGACTTGGATGTAAGACCTGAAACCATAAAATACAGAGAGGAAAATTTGGGTAAAACATTTCAAGACTTATACTTCAGAAACCCCTTTCAGAACACATCTACATATGGCAACAAAATGAAGGGAAACGTAAATAGTTGGGACTACATCCAATTAAAAAGCTTCTGTACAGCAAAAGAGACAATAACCAAAACAAAAAGAAACCCAACCAAATGGGAGAAAAAAATTTTCCTCCATACAAGTGATAAGGGTCCGATAACAAATATACACAAAGAACTCATACAACTTGACAAAAACAAAACAAAAGGCCCAGTTAAAAAAAAATAGGGAGAACTAAAAAGACATTTCTCCAAAGAGGAAATACAAAAGCTCAATAGGCATATGAAAAAATGTTCAGCATCACTAATAATCAAGGAAATGCAAATCAAAACCACAATGAGATATCTTACACAAGTAAGAATGTAATATTAAAAAATGGAAGGGGGGGCAGCAACAAGTGTTGGTGTGGATGTGGAGAAAAAGGAACACTCATAATTACATTGCTGCTGGGAGTGCAAACTGGTCCAGTCACTATGGAAGGCTGTGTGGAAGACCCTCTAGCAATGGAAAATGGAACTACCATTCAATCCAGTGATCTCACTACTGGAAATCTATCCAAAGGATACAAAAACACTAATTCAAAAAGACACCTGTGCTTGGATGTTTATCACAGCACTATTTACAATTGCCAAGATATGTAAACAACCCAATGTCCCCAAACTGTTAAATGGTTGAAAAATTAGTGGTATATTTACACAATGAAATATTATTCTGCAATCAAAACTGAAAAATATGAGGCATTAGTGATGACATTTATGGACCTAGAGGGAATTATATTAGCAGATCATATTAGCAGAGTCATATAAGTCAAAAAGAAAAAGACAGAAACCATATGATCTCACTTTTAGATGAGTTATAGGAATAATAAACAAAAGTTCAGGAAAAAAACAAAATAATCTGACAGTGGAGCTGGGGCAGGCTGCTAGGGAAGGGTTGGGGGGAGGAAGAAATTGGGGAAGTGGGGAGCACAGGAAGATCAAAAAGAAGGCTCTCATAGGATGGAGTGGAGGGAGAACCTCAGAAAATGCAATGATGTTTTATATACACATGAATATGTAAACAACAAAATGATTAATAAAAAAGTAGAATTGTGTGGCTTAATCTCCATGTATTTTGAAAATTTCCTGTTATTTTTCTGGTTTGATTCCATTGTGGCATGAGGACATATTTTTGTAATTTCTGGTCTTGTAATTTTGCTAAGGTATATTTTCTGAGCTAATGTGGTTTATCTTGTTGAATGTTCAATCAGATCAAGTTGGTTAATGGTGCTATTGAGGTCCTTAGTATCCTTACCAATTGCCTGCTTGTTTTATATGTCAGTTACTAGAAAAGGGTTTTGAAATCCCCAATAATAATAATGGATTTGTCTGCTTCTCCTCCCAGTTGTATTAGTTTTCACCTCACATATTTTGATGTTTTTGTCTTAAGTACGTTTAGGATTGTTAGGTATTCTTGGCCTGTTTCTACCTTTATTATACTGTAATGTTCTAATTCATCCATGTAGGTTTCCTTGTTCTGATGACCACTTTGTTCAGTGTTAATATAACTAATCCAGTTTCCTTTTGATTAATGTTAGTTTGGTGTATCTTTCTACATTTACACTGAGTCTTTACAATTAAAATGAATTTCTTTTAGACAATAAACATTTTGAAATTTTTTAATCACCCTAACAATCTGTGTTAATTGTATATTTAGACCATTCAAATTTAAAGTGCTAATTGATATAAGTAGGTTAATGTTTTTATATCTTCCATTTTTGTATTTGCTCATTTCTCTTGCCATGTCTGCTTTATCTGACTTTATTGAGTATTTTATTACTCCAGTCTCTTTACTCTGTTAATATGACAAACATTTATTTTTAAAGATTTTAAAGGTTTCCCTAGAGTTTGCAATAAATATTTTAAAACAAACTAAATGCACTTTTAAATAACATTCTGTCACTTCATATATAATGCAGATATTTTATGACATAGCAGTCCTAGTTTCTCCCTTTTATTCTTATATACCTATAATTCATTTCACTTCTCCATATGCTATAATCATCTAGTATATTGCTATTGCTATTATTAAAAACAAATTGTTATATTTTAGATCAATTAAGCATAAGAAAAATAAAGTACTTTATTTAATCTTTCTTCCTCCTTTATTAATTTCCTTTTATTTTGTTGATCCAAGATGCCCATCTACAATATTTTTCTGTACATTTGAAGAAATTCTCGACATTCCTTGTAAGTTCAAGTAGTATTAAGATCTCTTAATTTTTGTGTTTCTGGGAATGTCTTTATTTCTCCTTCACATTTGTTTTTATTTTTTCACATTTATTTACTTATTTTTCATTTTAATTCTTGAGGCTACATTTTGCTCTTCCAGATGTGCACATGTTCAACGAACCCTTCACCAAACCACCCATGCCAATACCCCATCTGTTTCCTTTTCTGCTATCTTCCCTCTCTTCCTATTCCCTCTAGTAACCATTAAACTCTTTCACTGAATCCAAGATTTATTCATGCTGCATTTTGCCTGTATTTGTTTATTATTGTTGCTGCTATTATTTCTACTCCGTAGATAAGTGAAACGTTCCAATATCAGTCTTTCACTTTGTATTTGTTTCACTTAACATAATCAATTCAAGGTCCATTAATTTTGTCCCCAAAGCCTTTATTTTATCTTCTTAATAGTTGTGTAATAGTCCACTGATTATACATTCCACAATGTCTTCATCGATTTTCTCTAGTAAAGCACTTAGGTTAGTTCCATCATTTGGCAATCGTGAACAGTGCTACTATCAATATAAATATACATAAATCTTTCACATTAGGGTTTCACATTTTTAGGATAAATATCTAATAGAAATATTATGGAATCATAAGGAATTTCCATTTTTATTTTCTAAAGAAATCTCTACACCACTTTCTATGGAGATATAGCTTCCATTCCCACTAATGGATATGAGATATAACCATAGCCTATCTGAGTCTCATATTTAGAAAAGTATTTATTTAGGGCTTTTATCCATTTTTTATTGTTTTTTGAATAGCAAGATTATATTAATCCTTTTAATAGTTTAGAAATCAGTCTCTTGTCAGATATGTGATGTACAAATATTTTCCCATTCTATATATTCTTTTTTTGGGGGAAGGCTTTCTGAGATACAAAAGCTTTTCAATTTGATAACATCCTATTTGTTTATCTTTGTTTTAATTTCCTTTGCCATTAGAGTTGAGAACCCAATTAAATCTTTGCAGTAGATATCCTTTAGTGTGTTTCCTGAACTTTTTTCATGTGTTTTAAGGTGTTTCTTTTATCCAAATATTTAATCCATGGTGAATGAATTTTTGTGTATAAAGTTTAACAAAGAATGGGGTTACTTTCTTGCATGTGGCTATCCATGTTTCCCAACACCATTTATTAAAGAGACTTTCTTTCCCCTATTATGATTGGTTCCATTGTCAAAGATTTTTTAATTGTCCGTAATTTGTGCATTTGTCTCTGGGTTTTCTATTCTATTCTATTTGTGTGAGCTTCTGCTTTTGTTCTAGTACTATGCTAATTTGATTTCTGTTGCTACATAGTATAGTTTGAAGATAGGAAATGTGATACGGTCATTTTCTTTTGTCTTGGGGTTCCTTTAGCTATCTGCACTTTTGTGGTTCCATATAAATTTCATAATTATTAAATTTTCTGGGAAAAAGTGACTGGAATTTTGATATGTATTATATTGAATTAGTAAATCATTCTAGTTGTCTTCCCATCTCTCTGTATCTTCTTTTGTTTCCTTTAACATATTCTTAGAGTTTTCTATACATAGATTCTCCACTATTTTATTAAGTTTATTCCCAATTATTTCATTCTTTTCAGTGTGCTTGTAAATGGAATTATTTTCCTTTCTTCTGATACAGTGTTTCCATATTAAAATCTCCTTCACATGTGAAGTTAATTTCACTGGATATAAAGTTTTATCTGGTGAATTTTTTCATCAGTACTTGAAAAATTTCACATCACTGTCTTCTTCCTTGTATGACTTATGGTGAGGAGTCTGCTGAAACTCTTACTTTTTTCCTTTATAATACTATCTCCTCCAATCCTCCAGTTTCTTTTAACATTTTTTCTTTGTTTTGTTTTTTCAAAGGTGGAAATAATATACCTGGCATGGTTTTCTAGGTTTATTTCACTCAGTGCTCTCTGTACATTCTAAATCTGTGATGGAACTATGCCATTAATTTTGTGAAGTTCTCAGCTATTACTATTTTAAGTATTTCTTTAGCTATGTTTTCACTTCTGTTTCTGGTATTAAAATAATGTTAGTTCTTTTGAAATTTCCCATATTTCTAGTTGCTCTATTTTATATTTAATTCTTTTTCCTTTTGGCTTTCAGTTGAGAAGCTTCTAATGACCTCTCTTTAAACTCATTGATTTTTTTCCCCTGTCCATGTGATTTCACCAATTAACTTACTAATACATCTTAAATTCTGTTATAGCTTTTTAAAAATATCTATCCTTTTCTTGATTTCTTTCTCATAGTTTCTAGTTTTTCCTTATATTATCCTCCTTTCTTGACTGATATGTAGTTTTTCCATGGGTTCACTATGGATTAAAACTTTAACACACAGTTAACTTACATTCCTTGTCTGATAAGCACAACATCTGTATCATATCTGAATTTGATTCTAATGATTATTTTGTCTCTTCAAACTGTATTTTTTCTTAGACTTTGATATATCTAGTAATTTTTATTGAAAGTTATACATGCTGTATTAGGCAATAGAAACTGAAACAAATAACCACTAGTATGAGAATTTGTTAACTAAGGGTTGGACTATAAAGTTACAGTTATAAGTATGAGAGACTCAAAATTTCTCTGTTGTCTATGTTTTCATCTGTCGCCTTAACATCTTAACTTTAGTTTCCATAAGTATGACAGAGATACTGGCTTACAGATTATTCAACTGTACATCATTATTATGTTGGAATTTTACTGGTGTCTTCATAAAATGTGTGAGAGAGGAAGTACTCTGTAATATTCTCATTAGACATCATTCTTTCAGTGGAGCTGGATATGGAAGTTGTGACTTTCACAAGTGTTTCCCTAATGAGATAATATATTTTCTCCCACCCCTTAGTGACATACCTGACTGCTGATCTACTTCTTGTAGATCTGCCCTCTGTTAACTATATTCTTTTTTCAAATGAGACAGGAAGGTTAAAGTAATATAGAATAAGAGGAATGTTCTACAATTGGGGTAATGATCTGGCAAAATATTGTGCACTGGAGACTAAAGCCTTTGTTATGGAGAAGGATTGGGGCATATTTCATGGTAAGATTGTTTCCCCTCCCTCTGCCAGTCATGAGGGTACTTTCTTGTATCTTCATGGTGAGGACCTGAATGGTTCTGAGGGCAAAACCTACAAAAACAGAGATTCTCTTGGACTGTACTTGTGAGGGATCTTAGCTGTTCACAAATTGTGTCATATTACTGTCTTCATGGTGTGGAATAGTAACATACAAGTTATTCCTTATTAGGTTTATAGAATTATATCACAATTCTGGGCATTTTTCTAACTACTGTGTGATATTCATTGACATAATGGTAGTTGAACCACTAAAGTACCTTTTGGACTCGAAGGCCTGAAATCACTAGTGGGCAATACTGACTTCATTCTAGATGAGGAGATTCATGGATTAGGACAAGTGACCATGTAGGAAATCTATGTCAGTAATACAATAAGTATCAAGCAAGGCTAATGTGGTTGGGTACCCAAGACAGTGTATAAGTAAAATGAGTCCACTCACTATTTTCCATGAGCTGTTCCTTTATATTTGGTACTCTCCTCTCCAACCGAACCTGCGATGACTTGGTAGGCAACCCATAAACATATTTTTTATGTATTTTGAATTTTCCAGTTTCTAAGAAACTTTATTTGCCTATCCACTTTTGTACTAGCTGAAGTTACATACTATTATCACTATTCTGATGGTTTTACCTCAGTCCTAGAAAGAGAACTCTTTAATGAGGAAGAATCTTCTTTTTATATCCATAGTATCTAGATGATACCAGAAATGCTTGCTACTCAATAAACATTTACTGATATGAAATTAAAATGAATAAGATTTGGGTTCATATTTGAAATTCAGCCCAGAATTCATTACTGAAGTCTAGACCTATGTATTCCAATCTGCAGTTACAATTTTATAGTTTTCAGTAAACACATAATCACAATGTATCTAAATATGATTGCTTTGTTATAGGCCATTTCTCAGACATTATATAATGCATGTAATATACAACATGTAATAATTTTGTGAGAGCATCTATAAAATAACTATCCGCATTTTCTGATTAAAATATTGAGATGCAGAAATGTCATTGAGGCAGTGTTAGAACTAGAGAAATATGGGTTATATAATGATGTAAGAAAAACTATACAGATACTCAATAAAGTTTTTTTTTATTTCAATCTAGGGCTTGAAATAAACATTTGTGACTCCAAGTCTTAAGTGATTTATTTCTTTTCTTTGTCTAGTAGAGGGCTTTTCTGTATCTGCATCTTGCTATTTAGAAGTGAACAATTATTTATTGGAGAGTAGCTGGGCTACATGAATAACAATGCTCTTGACTTCTACCCATTAGGTACTAGTATTACCCTCCACATCACTGTGACAAACAAAAATACCTTGAGACTTTTTGTCAAAGGTCTCTTGGGAGCAAAAAAGCTCCAGTGCAGAATCAGTTATCTAATAGCAGGTCCAGTGTAGTAAATACTCTGGGATAGACATACACAACATGATATGGAGCTCCCTTCATTGTGGTTCAGATATTTACTGTAGAAAGATTGAATTGATCAAGCAAGATTTATTGTGCTAAATATTTGCTGAGCTTGACTTGCCAAATGTGTTCTAAGGGATAAAATATAATTAGCATTGTTAAAAGTATCTCTAAGATCAGAAACTATCTTACAGCTTATTTATTGGAACATAGAACTATCTGTGGTCATGTAATCTCATGATATGCCTCCAATATCCAGATTTATCATAAAGGAAAGAATTGCTTCCCATTTATCTTTCAGCTTTTTTTAAGAGTCCCTCCCCATTATACCCACAGTCTACACTAAGGCAACCGAAATCTTTCCCATTTTATAAAAAAGCACCTCTTATCTTACAAAAAAAGACTTACTAGAAAGCACAGTCTCCAAGTACAATACAATTAAATGGCTGGCATTTGATTATATCAATAGGATATAGCAAAAACCTCTAAGGAAGCTAAATCTGTATCTGCACTTGGCTTTTCTTTATTATGATCATCCTATGCCAAAATTGCTGTGTAGACCCAAAGAGATCAAGATCATGTCAATAATTTGCTGGTTAAAGATATGAAAAATGCCCAGCTTCTCTTTTTCTAAAGTCACTTTTACCATTTCCTTACTTTTGTCCTACTTGGAGCACCTCCTCTTTTTGGTTTATTTCATTTCTCTTCTAGTTCTGAACTCCTGATATCCTTTTAGACCATATTCAGACTCAGTGTTTTCCAAGATTTTTTTTCCAGCTCAAAACTGCGTTGAGAGCTTTAGTTAAGAGAGCTCAGTGAACACTGTCTTCACAAAAGCTTTGCCACTAAAGACAATATTCTTCTGTATATTGGAAAGGAAGTGTTCTATCTGAAAGACTTTGTATAAAATAGCAATAGATTGACTATCAAATACAGAACACTTTTTTCTTCTTGAAGAAAAACATATATATTTTAATTTAGTGATATACACTTAATTTTTCTGAATTAACTATGTCTCTGAAGAGGAAATTGATACTCCCAAGATTATTTTAGAATGAACTAAATTGTGTATTAACTAGTTCAGATTTGAAAGCATTATGTATTACAACTTTCCAATAAAAGAACTATATTAACAATACATTCAGAGTTTCTTTTAGGTACAATTAAATGCTCATAATAATCAAAGACCATTTTTATAAAAATCTAAAATATAAGCTTTTAAAATAAAGCTTCACTTTTCAAGTGTAATTCTAAACATAATATGTCAATTAAAATATGTATGTCAATTAGCCTTTGTCCAAAACTATCATGTACTGATGGTTGGGGCAAATTTTTTTATCTTTTCAGGGTAAATGGGTGCTTTATATAACAGAAGGAGAGGTTATGGTGTTGTTTCAAATCTTGACACACTCCTGTGCTCCCGAATAAAGTCTCAGGTACTAGTGGTGAAGAGGTGAAAGAAATCTTAAGAGCCAAGGTAGATTTCCCAAGGTATGTTCTTGAGTCAGTCTATAGAGCTATTCTCACCCTGCATCCTGGTGCTTGGACCTCTGTGACGTCACTTCTCTGGCTGTGGAAGAGTGGTGGTTGGGGGAGGTTCTCTCCTTTCACTTGCATCAAAGACAACCTCAACTTTCATTTTACATATGGGGTTCCTCTTTGTTTGAAGTTGAATATAATTTGAAATGCACACAGTCCTTTGCACGATTTCAGATTCTGATAATGAAGCGTATTGTTGGAATGTGTGACTCTCAAATCGAATTATTTTTAGGTCATGCTTTAGCATTATGTCCTCTGCATGCTGAATGTGACTGTGAAATTTCATTTTAAAAAATGAGGTTGATAATGTGCTTCTTTACCTTTTTAATGTGAAATTGCCTCATCTTTTAACTAAAATACTTCATAGAAACTGAAATTCCCTGAAGGATAAGACTGACAGTCATTACAATTTGTCCCTCTATTTTATGGGTTATGTTTATGTATCTGTTTATATCTATGTTTTGTTCCCTCTGAACTTTCAAATGGAGTTTCCTGTGAATTGAATCTCTCCACCCAGAATATCAAGTTCTATTGTCCTCATTTCCAGTAATAGTTTGCAATGCAAATCATCAGGTTGGTAACACGCAGCACCATAACCATGGTAACCAAATGAAGACAAGTTTGCTTCCGTACTTCAGTCAAGTACTTTCCAGTCCTGTATGCAGACCTGACTTGTAGCCAACAGGTCAAAGGGCATTAAAGGAGCATCAAAGGGATTCACAGGAATGAAAAACAACTGGAGACATTGTGTTTATTCCCCAGACTCTTCTCTCCTGTGAAAAAAAGGGCTTGTTACTAATAAATGCTGCTCTTTCTACCTTCTTACAGCTTTCTTTCCCATAGAGGGGAGGATAGAAAGAATCACTACATATATTATGTCCAACTTGACCATGGTTTTGGCAAACTGACTACCTGGGCTTTCTATGACTGACTTTTAAATAGGAGCAGATAGAAATGTAGGTCACAGTTCTCAGTCACAAGTTTTTGGTCTTAGCAGGCATGATACTGAAGGAGCTAGGAAGGCATCTAAGCCTCTACACACACTTTGAGAACAGCTACAGGGAGTTAGGAGGGCTATGTGGATGCTGAGGCTCCTTTCTTCTGGTACAATATCTTATTTCTTTCTAATGTGTGGAGTTTTGGGTGTGTGTGGGGCAGGGAGTGTTCTCATTTCTTCTCAGTTGGAATGAAAGGACAGCTGTGGCAAGCTCTGAAACTTCCTTACCTGCAGCTGTGTAGTGGATGACTCCTAGGAAGAGAGACTATTAGCAATAGGGTAAACAATTTAATTGTCATGGATTCTGGCTTGGATGCATTCAGAGAATCCTTGACTGCCTGGGTGGCATCATTAACACTGGAAGATCTAAATACAGGGGATGGCAGCTCTCAGTGCATTACTGTTAAGGTTTCCCCCTATATTCAAAGTGTTTTTTCAAGCAATGTTTCTCAAGTAAGAGGCAGAAATTATGTTTTCCTTTCTTGTGGAGCTATGTGTATCTTGGAGCTTTTGTCATTTTCAATGATTTCTTTGAACTGGTGGTCTAATTCATTATGATGAAGCTAAGGAGCATAACTCTAGTTTTTAGCTGTCAGCAAATTCACCAAATATGAGAACTGAGCTGATGTGTTGGGACTATGTGGGAACTTTGGTACAGGCAGAATCACTGTAATACTGAAAATCTCTCCTGAAAGAGCAGAAAAAGCTGATTCAGTGACAGAGTTGCCAGATAAATACAAGAAACCCATTTACTTTGGAATTATAGATAACCAGCATGGGGAGGGGACATGGATATGTCCTAAATAATATCCCATCTTTATACTAAAAATTAATTTTGATATGAAATTCAAATGTAATTAAACATCCTGTGCTTTATTTACTAAGTCAAACAATTGAATTCAAGCACAAAAATTAAAGAATTTTATAAAAAAGTAAGAGTAATCATTTCTCACTATACGATTTGCAGTTAAAATTTCCATTGAAAAATCACCTAAATTGTTGTTCTCTTATTGCATCACATTAGAAAATACTTTAATACTGGGCAAAAACCAAAAAACAATGAAACAATGCTCAAAATAATCATCACCCAGAATTGAATGATGATTGCTTCATAATAGTGTTAGCACCTAAGATGTTTATATTAGTTTCTCAACTAGATATTGAAAATGAACATGATGGTGCTCATGTGCAGGATTTATAGCTGTTTGATAGGTCAGACACCAGGCTGCTGCCTGAGAGACCATTCTGGAAGCTTCTCTACAAAATGTCTGAGTGAATTCCCAGTGTATTGGGAGACACTGATGCCCTTGGTTCCTGAAGTTGCTCCTTGCAAGGGTTGGGAGACCACCCTGACTGGTTATCTTCCGGAGTAGGCCCCAGCAGGAATATTGGGACAATCTCAGAGGTAACAGGGCACAGAGGTGCCTTGCTCATCCTAAAGCTAGAGTGCTGCCCACCTTCTCAGTGAATGACTGGGGTACGCTGGGAATCCTGCCCAGTTTTCATAGTGAGGGGATGATCTCTGTATACTAAAAAATAAATCAAATGAATTAATGAATTTTAGGAAGGAAGAAATTGATTCAGAGAGAACAAATACTGTTTTGGCGATATTTGTATCTTTAACGCAGGCTACAAGAGAAAAACTCCGAAAATAACTTTTCTGATTGTAAAAATAATATGTGATTTTGACAGAATATTAAGAAATAACAGGTGTAAAGAAGAAAACAAAATTATTCTGATCTACGGAGGGTTTGGACTAATTAATTTTCATTTTGAGAGACCATCATATTAACTATATATGTAACATTACATAAATTTGTATTATATATAAACTTTTATAGTATGATTTTTACTATACATATATTTACTGTTCTATGGAAACTATGAAGACAATACTTCTAATTCAAATGTTTAATATTAAATAGTTAAATCTCAGTATTTAATATAGCATAATTCCATATTGATTATTAGACAGATGGTTTCGTCTCTTTGTCATACTTATCTGTAAATAAAGGATAGTTTCATGTCTTCCTTTCTAATCTTATGCTCTAATTTTTTCAAATTAAGATATCAACAGGGTTGAATAGAAATGATGACATCAGACACCCTTGTTTGTTGGTAAACTGAGGGGAAAGTGTCTGGTTCTCATTATTAGGTATGATATTAACTGCAGGCTTTTCATAGATGCCTTTTCAACTTGAGGAAGTTCACTTCTTTTCCATTTGCCAAGAATTTTTATTGTGAACGAAAGTGAATTTGTCAAGTGCATTTTCTGAATGTTACGTGATCATCTGATTTTTCTCCTTTATTCTGTTAGCATGGTGAATTTCTTTGATTTTTTTAAATGCTTATTACTTTATGAGAAGATGCAATTACATGACAAAATTGAGATAAGAGGATGAAAATCATGTACAAGATAGGTCTTCATTTAGCAAGCCTCTCACTCTCAGGCAGGAAATGTTGCATATTCAGGACAACTAAGCCAGTATTCTAATAATCAGTTAATTTTGCATTCCTGGGATTAAACTTGATCCTGATGCCTATTGTATATATATCACTGCATCAACTTGCTAGTGCTTTCTTAAGAATTTTTATATTTGCATTTGTTAAAAATACAGATTCATAATTTTACCTCCTTAATATTTTGAGGCAAAGTAATGCCTGACTCACAGTGAATTAAGTACGTTCATTCTCTGCACTCAAAAGAAGTTTGCATGATATTCCTGTTGATTTTTCTTAAACATTACCATCAAATAATACAGGTAAGAAAGAGAATTTAGACACAGAAGCTGACTTAAATCTTGATCTTTTCTTCTCATTTTCAGTTATTTCATTGTGTTCTCAGGCAGAATATTTTCTCTCTTATGTAATCAAGAACTTTTCTATCATGAGAACTTCCTTTTGGACTGAAAATGCAATGCAATTTTTATGGTGCAGCTACGTATATTTAAACATGAGATGTTGTGTATCTGAAGATCTTACAATTGTTTGGTTAGGCATTTTTTTTAAGGTACCAGGAAAGGTCTATGGAAAGAAAATGTGATACAGTCCAACTAAAACATTTCTTAAGACAGTTATCTGTATTTGTCAGTTTTATCCAGAGAAATGAAGTAGGGTATTTATCTGATCTATCTATCTATCTATCTATCTATCTATCTATCTATCTATCTATCTATCTATCTATCTATCTATCTATCTATCTGTCTGTCTGTCTGTCTGTCTGTCTGTCTGTCTGTCTGTCTGTCTGTCTGTCTGTCTGTCTGTCTGTCTGTCTGTCTGTCCGTCTATTTATCTGTCTATCCAGCTGTTGGTCTGTCAGTCGGTCTGTCTATCATCTAATCAATTTTTCGTCTATGTATATATGCAGAATATAGAAACACATAACTACCAGAGGGATTTGTACCTAGTGGGATCAAAGAGGAGAATATGTTTGGGAGCAGTAAGTAGTTGGACACATTCAGAATATGGTATACAGGAAGGAAACTGGACTACAATGGTATAATTAATGGGAGACCAGAGATAGATTGCAAACACTTTCATATTCTTTATCCTCCATTCTCAAGATGGAGAAAGGTAAATTGAAAAGACAAGAGTGGAAATAATGAGAAAACAGGAAATTATTAGGAAAGAAAAATCTCTTTAATATTAGACATTGGAACAGTGCCCCAACTGGAATCAGTTGCTCCAACTTTACAACCTTCAAAGTCATTTCAAGTTGCCAGGAAGCTGTATGTATGGCTCTTGAATTAATAATCTTTTACTAATTTTCACCAACAAATGATGAAAGATTCAAGTCTAAGAAAATTGACTTTGAATTCCACCCTGGACATAAATGCCTTGTCTTTATATCCATTTTGCTCCTAAATGTGAAGAGTGTGCACCCTTCACATATTTCATGGTGGGAGGAAGCCACCCACAGAACAAGTCATCACAGCCTGCTTGTTCCTCCCAGCAGAGTGTTGACAGAACACTCTATTCCCCAGGATCTGCCTCTACTTTACTGAATCACTTGGAAATCTTTACAAGTGTTTGTGGGACTTTGAAACTTGGATAAGGAGGAAGAGCAGAAGGGCATTCCTGGCTTGATTTATTACTTGAGTTTTTGAATGGTCTTCCAAACTTATGAGTAATAGTAGCAATGTTGTATCCTTCTCTGTTTTGTAGTTTTGATGAACACAGCTTTAAAATAATCTGAACATGTGAACTCCTTTGATCCAATATTAAACAGTCTATGTAGAGACTAAAAATAGAATAATTAACTTAAGGAATTAGGTCCTATCATCCAATACTCTCATGTGATACAAAAGAAAATTACATTCCAAGATAACTTGAAACTTCAGTGTCCAGTGACACATTAACAATTAAATTAGATTAAATTAATGTGTTAAATTAAAATACATTACTTTTTTGTTTCCCTGGAGATGATTTGAGATTTCATCTGTTTGTTGTTTATTGGAAGGCTGCAAGAAAAGGCAAAGAAAGTATTTACTCAGAAAATTTGAGGGAAAGAGGAGAAGTGAGCAATAGGTGGTGATTCAGAAATTTTGGGTTCAAACTTGAGGTAAAATATATATGCATTCATGTGAATGTATGTATATAATCTTAACACTTTTCTACAATATCTTGGTGTTGTGTGCCTATTCTTGGCAAGTTGTGCCTTCTGAGAAGTTATTTAACAATGAATACCAAGTCATAATTAATGACTTCAAAACTAAATTTGTTTTGATGTTATCTCAGTTCCTTATTAGCATTCTTTTAATAGTCATTTATTCAATATATGTATACCTAATATTTTTTCCATACGATTATGAGAGTTAAGGTTTCTTTCATGATGAAAATCCCATAATGGCTAACAGACTTGTGAAAATACTTTAGTTGTGATTTACATTAACCTATGGGATTACATGGAATGGTTAAAGTCACTGTTATATAGGGAGAGCATGAGGATAGAGCAGACAAGAGAGGACCAAGGATCGAGACATAGAATACTCAGGCTTTAGAGGAATAAAGGAGAAAACCAGCAAAAGGGATTGAGAAAAAAAATTTGAGTGACTTAAGAGGAACTCTGGGACAGTTTGGAATTACAAAGTTAAAAGATATTTCCACATAAAGGAAGTGATCAATTATATCAAATATTCCTAAAAATTCTAAAATGATAAGAACTGAGAATTCGACCACTAACATCCTGATTTTAATGGAGTATGAAAGAAAGAGGAATGCAGATGGTATTATAACTGGAACCATTTGCCATGACCCAAGTGACTGTAGATTGATAACAGTGGAGATGGCTGGTCTGACAACATGGTAAGACTGCTCCAGCCTCTCTCCTTTTAATGACTTTATGTGAGATGTGAAAGGAATAAAGCAATCAAGGAAGTTTCAATTTCTTGGCCTGAGCAGTGCCATGCATAAACATGCCATTTATTAAGATGAGAAAATAATAGAATTGTTGCAGGTATGTGGGGGTTCAAGTAGAAGTTAAAGGAAGAGTAAAGAATTCAGTTCTCATGATAGTTCTTATCAGAGCAAAAATAGGAAGCAACGCATGAAAGAAAGGAAAAAAAAACTTATCAATATAAGACTTGATTATTTAAATGATTGTTTCATTAGTTTTACTCAACAACCCTATGAAATGACAATTTCATACTCATTAAAGAAATAAAAAATAGATTAACAGAGATGTTTAGATTTTACCAAGGGAATGTCAAAAAAGCAGTTGAGACTAAAATCTACATGAATCATGATGTCTATAAATATCCAAGAGGAGATATCAATTAATGGGAATTGCCCATTTTGAAGTTCAGAAATCTTATTTTGTAGCTCTGAGTTAGATTTGGAATGTGGACCTTGGGGTCTTCATTGTTGAACAGAAAACTAGAGTAAGATTTGAAGAGAGATGTGGGTGGTGGGTAGGATTATTTTAAGAATGAAGATCATACAACATGTTGTACCCTGAAGAGAATAATCCAATGGGAAGGGAAAATGATTCTAAACAAAGTCTATGATGTTATAGAGATTATAGGGACTGCCTAAAATTGGGATTTTGAAGGGTGTTCACTGACATTGGTGAATCATGAGTATGGGAAACGAGTGGAAGGAGGGATTGTTGAAAGTGAGCAGAATGAATATGCAGACTGCTTCTGATGGAATGGCCATTTTGATAATGTTAATTCTTTCCATCCATGAGAAAGGAATGTCTTTCCCTCTCTTTATGTCTTCTATTTCTTTTAACAATGCTTAAAAGAAATAGAAATAAAAAATAAAAGTTTTCTTTGTATAGGTCCTTCCTGTCTTTTTTTAGGTTTATTCCCAGGTATTTAATTTTCATTTGTGTGATGGTAAATAGAGTGATTTTTAAAATTTCTTCTTCTGACTGATTTTTTGCATATAGGAAAGCTACTGATTATTCTATGTTGATTTTGTAACCAGCTACCTTCTGAACTGGTTTATTGTTTCAATTAGTTTTTCTGTGAATTTTTTGTGTTTTTCTACATAAAGTACCATGTCATCTGCATATAATGATAGTTTCATTTCTTCTTTCCCTATTTGTATTTTTTAATCTTTCTTTTGTCTTATTGCCCTAGCTAGAACTTCCAGTACTATGTTGAAAAGTGTGATGAGAGCAAGTATCTTAATGGAAATGATCTTAATGGAAATGATTTCAATTTTTCTCCATTAAGGATAATGTTTGCTATGGCATTGTCATATATGGCTTTTAAGTGGTCTCACTTATAGATGGGATATGGAGAAAACAAACAAACCGTCAAGAAAAAGTCAAAACAATCAAGCTAAAAACAGAACTAAAGCATACATGTAGGTAGAAGAAGGGAGAAATCAGGGAAGAGATGAACACACAAAATTAAAATGATAGTTCATGGGTGATATGTGGTGGGAGAACCCTGGAGAATACAATGATGTTTTATACATACATATCATAAACATATACATCATATATATATACATAAACAACAATTTTTAAAAAAAGAAAGGAGCTGATTATCAAACTGAATGACAGGTATTGATGGATCATCTAGACTTACAATAAAACTTTCCAGAAAGATATCAGGGATAGTAACCCTGTAATTTTTTGTAAAGGAAGGCAAATGTACTAAATGTTCATGATATGATGGCATAAACCTCAGGAGGACAGAATAAACAAAATCTGAGAACATCAGTGAAAAACATGGAGAAAATTTTCACTGTCTTCAAGATGGTTCCTACTTAATGGTTGAAAAACTAAAAGTCACAAATCTCAATTAAAAGAAGGAGACAAAGGGACATTTAGCAAAATGTCTAAGATAAAAAGAGATTTGATAAGTGACAGTACATGAGCTCCAGAGACTTAGAGAGTTTGGGGGAGTTTAGGAATGGTGGGAGATGGGGTCAAATACATCAGTATTTAATACCATATGAGCATGGTGCTAGGGCATGATGGCACTGTCTCTTTGGTTTCCTAGGACAAGAGAGCATGAATCATTTTCTTAGAGTATCATTCTCTCAGGCCTGGTCTCTTAATTTGTGGAAGTGGTTTTGAGGCTCATGGTAACCATCTTGTTGAGAGCACAAGTTCTAGAGGCTTCCTTTTTAAACTGAGAGTGTTTTTTCAACTGAACAAAGGACAGGTATTAGCAGAGCTCTATGTAGTCTTCTCTTCTATGTAGTCTTCCTTAAATGCTGCCATTGGAGAACATGAAGAACTTGGAGGGACACAAAGCAAACCTGGATAGTAGTTGAGGTCTTATGAAGGTTTAGAGAGGCAGTGATGAAGAGAATATGTAATAGAGACACAAAATTGGTAAGATCTTTTGTGGCCTCAGAATGTCTTGGTTCTCCATGATATTCTTTGCTTGGCCACAGAGATCTTTCAACAGATATATCTGAGGGTAGAGCTACAACCTATAATTACTTGAAATTAAACCCATAGTTAAAGGAATCTCTAGACACTGATTAGGACCTCTAACTATAATATCTTCAGTAAATATGCTTTCTTATCATAAAAATATTTTATTTTCACATTATCAAAGTCAATTTACTGCTCAACTATCCAGACTAAGTAATCTCAAGATGGCATAGGTCATCCACAGTGTCAAATTTTCTTCTAAAAGAAAAAATATTGCATAATTGGTGACTTTACTACTCTACTTAACAGTTATTGATGGAAAAATAACAATAGGCAACAGAGAAAAAATCATCAATATACATATTTCACTGATCATTTTATAAATTTTTCTCAACAATCCAATGTACTAATTGTTTCATACTCACTACAGAGGTAGAGAAATCGATTACTGAAGATGTTTGAAAATTTCCCCAAGAAGATGTCAGAAAAACCAGTTGAGCTTAGATTAAAATTTTGAGTTATCTGACCTGAGGGCACTTGCTTATTCAATTATGTAAGAACCTAGAATGCTGGCTAATCCAATTAGACATTCCTTTCCCAAGTAACCAAGCAATCTTCTAACAGTTACAGACTATCCTGGGAAAAGTTTAGCACAGGCATTAATGATAGAGATAAAGTACAGTCCCTCTTCTCTCAGTGCAGAACAATCTTCTTGGCAAGACAATCCATTTGCTTAGAGGTGTGAAAATTAAATAACCCCAGAGGACAAGAATGTAATCAGTGTCACTGCTCTAAGTATCAAATTATTAAATTCTATGATTTCACTGTGGACTGAAGCCTTCAAAGTGATAAGAAGCATATATGGTTGAATTTGCTCAAGTGAAAGAATATGCAGTGCAAAATTAACCCTATGGTTATTTTTGCTTACTCTGCTTATGTTTCAATTGTTTAAACCTTGGTAATGTTTCAGAACATTCTTTTATGTTAGTTTTTGTTTTATTTTTACAAAATTGAGTTCTTGATGTATAGTGTTTTTACATCCTCTTTTTTTTATTAAGCATGAAAATATTTTAAATTTTTCATGCTAATAAGAGTTCTTTATGCACATAAAGATTAATGACATAGTTATCAAAACAGGATTCTGACCAGTGAACTCCGGAAGAAGATTCATTTTGGGTTATGTCAGAGTTAGCAAGAATTTGGCTCCAAAGAGTCAAGGAGGCAGAGGGTTAATGAGAGGAGTCAGCAGCAGCCACATGCCCTAACTTCTGCCCTGTCAGTACCCTGGGTGATTCAGGGCTGCCACCTGATCTGTGTCCCTTTCCCAAGGGCTGCCCTGGAGGAGCAAGTCAGTAGATGCCAAAGAAAGGTCATTCAGGCATGAGATTCTGTTTCCAGCAGCAGATTTGTTTACTATCTGGGAAGGCATCCACTGAAACTAAGGGACAAAAGAGTTTTTCTTTACAAACCGGTCCCTCACCCTTGCCTTTAGCAAGGGTTCCCACTTTCCTTGGCAAGTGTTTTCCTGATCTAAAGCCAAGTACAAGTGAGCTGGCAGGAAGCATATCCTCACTGGTTGTGCAAAGCTGGTTGCCAAGGTCAGACTTGCCATTGCAGAGTGGAGGTTTGGGGATGTAAGAATCAGCAGAACCTTAATCTAAAAGCTGCATGGTTTTTACAGGGTTACATTTGAAAATGTGGTAGGTAGGCTAAAATTTGACATTATAGCACAGAAGCAGCCTTTGAGGAATCTCAGCTGTTTCACAGCTTCTGCTGTCACTACCAGCAAAATCTTCCCTACTAAACAGAAACTCAACTTGGTTGAGGTCAATGGAGGAGCAAGATTCTTTGGGAGATCTTATTTTTCCACATTACATTACCTTTTCCTCACACCCTGATCCTTGACTGAGTCCGATGTTTCATGAATATTGTTGAGTATAGTTTTGAAGACTCCCTTCTTCTGAAATTTTATACCGTCAGAGTTGATGCTCACAAGACACGGGGCATTGCCAAAGATACCAAAGAAAACCATTTATTTTCTTCAAAGACCTAAAACCTATCTAAAATCAAAGAAAGTTCCTAGTGTTTATTTTGTCTGGTGTTAGGAATTGTAGTGTATCAAACAACTCTACAAGGAGTTAGGAATATAACCTAATCTATATTATTTTTGATTTTCTGTTATCATTGAAATTTTTATGAGCATTAATTTGTTCTTAAAGTTAACTTACTAAAGTCTACTGACAAGATACTCATTAATATAAATATTAGCTGTCTACCCTAATTTTTATGAATTTTGATTTTGGAAATTAAATTTTTTACATAAAATTAAATCATCACAATTGTCTTTAATCTTTGAAATTATTTTTATTGTAACAATGTGTGCATATTTATAATTAAACTGATGATAGGTCTTTATTTTTATTCTTCAATTATTCAATTTTTTGATTGCATATATATAGATATATAGATATATATACACAAACACACATAGAGATACTACATCTTTGTTTATTCTAATATTCTACCATCACCTTATCATCCATGCACCTTCATTATCTCTTGTGCCCTCCTCCCCCTCCCAGGACTTTACTTTCCTCCCCCTCCCTTCATCTGATTTATAAGTTTTTTTATATATAAAGATTACAAGGATTACATCTAGAATGCTCACCTATTCTTAAAAGGGAATACTCAATATTTACAATAAATGTGAATGGCTTGCTGTTTTGAAATGATGATTAGAAAGGATGGCACATGCATAATGTGATCAATGATTTGGAAAGTCAGAAATGTTGCTGCCACTGACATCTCACTATTTGCCAATTCTTTCAATATGAACAAATAAATTGCAGACACTAAAGCAGGTGTCACAGGAAGAGTTTAATCAGAAAGTGTGGTTGACAACTAACTCTGCTACTGCAGCTAACTTAGCACCTGCTTTGTGTAGAGAATTCAATCAAATAGCTGAGATACAGCAGTGAGGAAGAGTGAGGCTATTGCTTTCAATGTGCTGAGAATGTGAGGAATTTAAACAGTCTCCACAGTTGCTTTAAGCTTCTGCCTCTTCCTCTTACCTTTTAGTCTCATAAGGATGCTCATAAATGTCAAAAAGGGGCAGCCAGTGTATCTTTCACCCTGTGTGTTATATAGTTACTGAAATTCACAACTGTCTCCTCTACCCTTCAGGGTAGATAGTGCACTTTTCCAGTCATGGGAACATGCTTGGTGTGGTGCTGGCTTTAACTCCTGGTCGCTCTGTGGCTTTGGGTCTCCAGCTTCACCCTCTGCTTTCCAACGTATGTCTACCAAGTATGAAAGTGTTGTCATTAGATGACTTACTTCCTTGAAAATTATGTTGGTAATAGATAGACAGGATTCAGCATACAGCTTGACACATAATAACAGCATTTAATAAGAGGACTCAGCTGAGATTAAGAGTTATCACCAACTTATTCCCACATTGAAAACTAGGGGATGTAGAAAGGTTATACAGTTAATAAGGTCCAAACAGTAAGTTCCAGAGATGAGTCTCAGTCAGGCAAATTTGTTGCCAAGACTCTTATTTTCCATAACAATTTACATCTCTGAAACTGCTTTTATAAATATAACTGCCGAATAAATCCAAAGAATATTTGTCATGTTAATCGATGCTCTAAAACTTTCTTCTTGACTGGGTGGGGCCTTGAATTCATTTTGCACTCTCCATTCACATCCAACACCACCAGATTGAACCTAACAGAGTATAGCTGTGCCCCATTGACCAGTGAGGCCAGGTCTCTAGCTGCAATCATTGAGAGAGAACCACCTCCACCATTGAAACAGAAAACTTGGCTCAGATGGGTGGGTAAGGACCCTGAGGTTATGAAGTAGGATTCACCCATTGAACTGTAAACATTCTAATCTCATTGAGCCAAGCCAAAAGCCAGACTCATTATGTTTGATTGAAATTGTTTGTGCTTTTGCCTTAAATTAGTTTGCTGAACTACATTCATGATGGAGGAGAAGGGACCCAACAACCCTCAAGGAGGCCGGAAAATGGGCAGACGAGACATTCTACGGTCCACCAAGAGCGCCTGGGCTCCGCTGGATGAGCAGCTGCTTCCTGGTCCTGAGGAGGAAAGTCGGGGTCTCACAGATTCCATCCTGGGTGAGAAGAACCCCCAGGCATATTTTAAAAGTGTCATGTTGTGAGTGGTGGGGATGTGGGGGCTTTGGGCTGTGGGCCAATATATTTTGGCACAAGAACTTGACTTTGAAACTTTCTAGTTTTCAGGCATCATACTAGAAATGACTATGAAATGGACACGTCTGACTTCCCCACAGAAATTCATGACATAGACCTTTTTTATGGCCATAGACCAAGTGAGGGTAGAATTTTGCTTCCTTTCCAGCATCCCCTCACCTCATGTTCCCCAGTGTTCTGAACCTGGAGTCCATGCCATGGACATGAGGTTTCTTGTCAAATAGCATGCACTTTGTTGAAAGACACTCATCTGCTGAGTCTCACATGAAGCTTTATATAAGAAAGTTTTCCCTCTACTATCATATGGCTGGTGGTTTATCTTCTTTGTTCACCTCCCAGTTCATTCTATCCCATTATGGTGCCCCTACTGAAGAAAAAGCACCCTCATATACACCTTGCCTTGGTTCCCCAGACATTGTATGAGGGATCTCATTGGTGGTAGGATAAAATCAAAGACCATCAACACAAAGCAGAATGTAGCAAATTAAAATGGAGGCAAGAACTTAACATCATCTTTATATACTGTCTCATTTTTGCCTTTTGATTAGATTTTGAGCTCATGATAAAGATCCACCTTAAAAGACTTGGTGTCTTTTAAGCACAGGGTGCCTTTGGCAATCCTGGGACTCTAGTGCAATTTGTCTCTGGAATGAATGCAAATTTGGTTTCTAACCTGGCAAAGAACTCCTTGCAAATAAATATCACTGGCTAGCTGCCCCAGGTAAATGCTGTGATTCAATAAGGACAGGCTCTAAGGTGATTTATATCCAGCAAGAAGAAGACAGAAGTTTTCTATATTCCGTTTATAGTCACACCAGGTAGTGTAAATGTTATTCTAATATTGCTCCTTCTCTGATGACTTCTTTCTTCCCTTTCACATGTTCTTTCTTTTCTTTTTTTTTTTTTTAAGTGGTAGTCTTTTTGGCAAGTGTACACATCATTCTCGGCAAAGGCTGATGGAAAATAGGAAGTTTGCCTTGGGGAAAAGAATATGATTATGGAGACATGTGACTAAATATGTAGGAAATAGAGCTATTAAGGGGATGAATGATGGGATAACAGTTGTTTTTGCTGTTATGTTTTAACTGACTGCTGTTTCTTGCCTATTTGTAGAAGATTCAAAAAGAGAGAGTATTCAGCAGTGGCTGGACTCTGGATTATTGTAAGTGTTCTGTTGTGCCCTTACATATTTCTCTAGCAAAGATCTGTGAAAAACAAGGGGTGACATATAGATTTTCATTTTAGCTGGGTTCTTGAAGGATTACTCTATTGCCAAAGTTGTATGTCGGTTTAAAAGTACTAAGTAAACATCATTTTAGTTCAGCTATAAATTGGTTTCTAAAAGTCCTCTTGTAATAGTCAAACTCTACATTTGCTCTCATCTGTTTAATTAAAAAGTAACTAAATAGAATGTGTTTACACACCCTGTTGAACTACAGTATTTTTGTTTCCTTATAGCACTTCTGTAAATGAAAACGTTCAACAAGACGTTCATCATACTGGTAAGATAAGAGAATCCAGAAAGAATTATGCTTTGTGGACTGAGTGGGAGGTATATTCAAATGTCTGTGTGAATAAATCTTAAAAGGAGAATTGTCAGTGTTTCCTAGAAATGGAACCAATCTGTTTGATCTCTGAGTCTCTGAAAGGATAGGTGGTTACTCAGCAACAGGTTGGGGGCTGGAAAACAGGACTCTAGCCACATCATTCAATAGCTCAGATGAATAAAACCACTAGGTGCTGTGAAGACACTTTGCAAGGATGTAATTATGGAAACAAGATTGTTTCATCTTCATTGGTGCTGTATTGTACTTTTACTTCCAAATCTAGTTTCTATTCTTTGATCTCAAAATTGTATCTTTCCTAATGATGCAATTTATTCTCAAAAAAGAACAGATGACAGAATTCTAAGGCAAATTTCATGTATTTCTGAGGCAGAAAATGTATCACACTGGTTACATTGAGATTTGATAGGAAGATTATAAAAAAAAAGAAATTTCACTACAGGTTTTATAGTTTCTATTTTATTTAAATGAAATGTCCTTTTTTCATATAATCTTGATTATACAATACATATAATCTTGATTATACAATACACTTGATTATACAATACACCCATTTGATATATAGTGAGGACTTATATATATAAAGGTATCATTCAGATGGGGGGGGAGAATCTATCCTGGTAATTATAAATGAAAGGTTGAAAATCAGGATGTCAACTGTCCTGATTTCATAGATTGTAAAATGTGAAATTATGTTTTAAATTGATGCGATTCCTGTAAAATGTGAAATTATGCTTTAAATTGATGCGATTCCATAAGTAATATGTAGGAAAAAATAACAAATCAGGAATTCACTGATTAGAGAAAAATTAATATTTTTAATAGCTGCTTGGTTGGTTTTAATTACTTTGCATCCTCCAATATCATGTAAAGTTAAGATAGACCATTGGTTATAAAACAATTCAAATTTAGGAATTTTTACTTAGAAAATAGTAGATATATTATTAAAATTTCCTCCTTTGCCAAGCTTCCTTTTTTGATATAAAAGTTTCATAAAGTCAAAATCTCTGCTAAGTACATCTGTTCACAATACTGTAGACTCAAGGAAAGAACACATGTTTAAAAAGTTAGAATTCCATATCTCTCGTCATTTTGTCATGCATGGTTGATGGTGAAGAGCCCTGGCACTGGTTCTGGGGTTGTCAATAAATGTTTTCAAAATTCCACTTTGCAGAAATTAAAGACAATAATGGCCCTTTCTTCCCCGCATCAAGTCAATGAACTGTAAAGACATAGGCATGAGGTGAAAACTTCAAAGAAAGAAGGTTTATCAGATGGCTCTGAGGTCAGGAATGTACAAGTTTTGATTTACTGGGTTCTTGGTCTGTAGCGAGGATATTTAATAATAATGGAATAGCTTCTTACAAGTTTAATTGAGCCTTGACTTTTACAAAGTCTTCTCTCATCTATCATATTTTAAGCTTAACCGTGTGTGTGGGAGCCAGGCTAGTGTTTATCTGTGTTTTTCAGGTGAATCTGAGCAGAGAGGTCACATACTACAATTTTCAGTCACAACTAGTTAGAGGCAGGTGGAGGGACTTGAGACCTAGAGTTCTGTCTAGGCCCCTTTGTGTAGCTACTCTCAGACCAATACACACCAAGCTCTTAAATTGGGAGTCACTTGGGAAGTAGAATCTGGAGAAGAACTGGCTACTGAATATTTTGGTGAGAGTGGCAGGAGGAAAGGCTGATGAACTGAAAAGAAACTGAAAAAGAAAAAGAAAAGTTGGCATGGCTGATGGAAGAGCTCACCAAAAACTCATGCCATTTTGATATGATGTAAAGGGACTCATTTGTTCCTAAGGCAATGATAACATATGACCTTATACTTAGTGGCTTAAAAATTGAAGTTGTTCTCTCATAGTTCTGAAGGCTCATAGTTCTCATGTTTGAAATCAAGTTTCATCAGGTCATACTCCCTCTGAAGATTCTAGAGAAGGATCCTTCCTTTCTTCTTCCTATATTATTTGTTTATAATTAAATAATTTATTTATATATAAATTTTACATCTTTGTGGTCTACGGGATTCACCTCCCACTCTCCCTGGCCATTCCCACTCTGTCCTGCCCCCCCCCCCACCAAGTTATGTACTTTAATTTGGTTGTTAGTTTGTTTTGACTTTTCTTCATGGTTTTTTGTTTATCTTTCCCATATCCCATATAATAGTGAAATTTTGCTTTCTGATTTGTTTCTGCTAATATAATTTCTTCTAAGCCCATCCATGTTATCATAAAATCATTCAATTTGTTGTTTTTACTTGATGAGTAATATTCCATTGTGCATATATACCGCATCTTTTTCATCCAGTCATCTGTTTTGGAACATTTTGGTTGCCTCCATATCCTTGCAATTATAAATAGTGCTGCGATAAACATCCAAGCACAGGTGTCCTTTTGTACAAGCATTGAGGTCTCCTTTGGGTAGATTCCCAAGAGAGCAATTGCTGGATCAAATGGTAGTTCCATTTTCACTAATTTGAGGGTCTTCCACACAGCTTTCCAAAGAAGTTGGACTAGTTTACATTCCTACCAGCAGTGTAAGAGTGTTCCCTTTTCTCCACATCCTTACTAGCACCTGTTGTTGCCCATTTTTTGGATGTGGGCCATTCTTACTGGTATAAGGTAGTATCTCATTGTGGTTTTGATTTGTATTTCCCTGATTGTTAGTGACATTGAACATTTTTTCATGTGTCTGCTGGTCATTTGTATTTCCTCTTTGGAGAAGTGTCTTTTTAATTCTTCTCCCTATTTTTTAACTGGGTTTTTCACTTTGTTTTTGCTAAGTTTTGTGAGTTCTTTGTGTATCTTTGTTATCAGACCCTTATCACTGGTATGGAGGGTAAAAATTTTTTCCCACTTGGTTGGATTTCTTTTTGTTTTTCAGTTGTCTTTTTTGCTGTACAAAAGTTTTTTAGTTTGATATAGTCCCAGCTGTTTATGTTTTCCTTCATTTTTTAATATGCTATAGATGTATCCAGAAATGAATTCTTAGATTGTAACTCATGGAGGGTTTTGCCCATGTTTTCCTCTTTGTATATTATGGTTTCTAGTCTTACATTCAAGCTTTTATCCATTTTAAGTTGATTTTTAGTACATGGTGTGAGGGAGTTGTCTTGGTCCATTTTTTTTTTTTTTTGCAGGTTTTGGACCAGTTTTCCCAGCACCATTTATTGTTCTCTTCCTATATTCTGGTGGCTCCTAACACTTGTTGGTATTCTTGGGTGTATAACTCATTATTCCATTCTCTGCCTCTATCTCCATGAAATTGTCTTTAGTCTGTGTGTCTTTTCTCTTAGGACGGTATCTGTCACTGAGTTTGGACCTGTTTTAATCCAGTATGGCCTTGTCTTTATTAGTGATGGCCACAGAGATCCTGTGTCCATATAAAATATATCCTGAAATTAAATTTTCTCATAAGAAATGACATATAAAGGGACATTGTTCTGTCCTTTACAAGTAGGGGTAGTTCTGAGATCTAATTTTCATCCACTGTCCCCTCACTGATCTGAGGTTTTTGGGTTCTGGTAGCAATAAGATACAAGTACCTGCTTACAGAAAACTCAGTGCCTGCTGCAAAGAACATTCTGGTGGGCTACAGGTCTGAATTGGGTCCCAAGTAAAATGGAGATCTGGACAACATTTTAAGCAGTCTACTTGCTGACTCTTTTCTGAGATGTGAGCAGGTTAAAATGGGTTCTGAACCTTTGTAATGACTCTTTGACTTTCATGCCCATCTCTGGCCATGCAAAGTTTTATTCATTAAACTAGAACATGTGTGATCCATACCCCATATTGTTCACCAGTATGCAAGATAACACCCCTGACCTTGGCATTTTAGTGTTCTTAGTGGATATATCTGCCTCTGCAATCACACTGCCATTCTAGAGGTCTAGATATTTCACTGTAAACATTATATATGGAAACCCTGGAAGGGAAGCTCCATATTAATATCCCTATGAGGAAATACAAGTCTGAACAGTGAAGGTTCTTGCTCACCAGTCATTGGGGTTCCAATGCACTCCTGCTGAATTTATTTTTTTTAATAATATATATTTTTATTCAATAAGTTTTGTTTACATTTGCCTTTTGGGTGTTCCTCCATCCTCTCCCATCCCACTCCTCTGTTCTCTCCATCTCTTCTTTACTGCCATTTATTTGTTTAATTTTCAGTCCCTTAGGTTCTTCCTTTCTTTCCTGTAGCAAGGTCCTTCTGTCCAGTGTGGACATGATTTCCTGGGAAACAGTGGCCTCTGCTTAGTTTTCCAAGTGTCTTTTTGCACAAGTTCACACATGATTTTGTTCTTTCAGTGCCTCCTCCTTCTTTCTGGTCAGCTGCTCTGACCCATGTTCTGTTATATTTTTCACCTTTTATGTTTTGTAGTTCTGGTTGCTGGCATTGGGAATGTTTCTCCTGGCCAAAGTTTGTGCACCATTTTTTTGATTGAAATAGGCCCTGGCAGATGGTTGGTCTGGTTTGTCATGGGGCCACTTCCTGTCTCTGTGGCTTTCCTCACCCCCTAAAGTGGAAGGGTCCTTTGACCATGCTGAAGGCATCTCTGAATGGGAAATTCCGTTCCCATCATTGTAGATCATAGTGGTTGTATTTCTGAAGTAGTTTGTCTCTATAATAACTCTTATAGTCTTGTGGCCCATGGATCTGACATGTTCATTGTTCTGGAATACTTCTTTGTTTTTCACCTCTGTATTTCTGTGCAACTGCTGTTGAATCACTGATTTAGTTGCTGCTGGTGAGGGTTTACTGGATTTGGAGAAGACCAGAGGGAATGACCCCTACCACCCACTACCTCCAGCCAACTCCCCCCCACCTCATGGTACTGTGACCAGGGGATGCCCCCAGCTGCTCCCCACCACCCTGGCAGGCAGCAGCCCCCCCCTTGTGTTCCCTAAACCCCGAAATGAGTGTGGCAGGCTGGGTGGCTGAGGGCTCGGTGCCCAGCAGTATGGCTCTGAATTTAAAATTTTGACATGAAATAACAATACATTTTTCTATCAACCAAGTGGGAATAGAAATGCAAAATGGTCACACCTGAATCTGAAAGTTAAAAAGACAAATGTAACAATTCATCTGAAAAGCTATCAAAAAACACTTTAATTCCATAAAATTTAAATTATCAAAAACCAAATTCTTAGAAAACTGACATGACTGAAAAATCAATGTTAAATAGTAAATCCTCTGGATTTTGTGCTTTTTCCAAGACACATTAAATATTGAGGAAACAAACTCAGACAAAAATGAGACATTTTCCTAAAACCACATGCATACCAATAAACTAGAGACATGATTTGAATAGAAGTCTGTCTGATTTCAAAGTTCACCAGCTTTCCACCAAAGCAAATACAACTCTACTGACTGGTGTAAGTCCACTGCCATTAATTTGATCTCTAGATTTTCCTTGTTTCTATGAGTCAAGGGTGGGTGTTTGAAGGGGACATTGTCTAAATAAGATTTCTGGTGTTGAGACATACTTTAAGACTTATTTCCTGTCAGTCTTTACTGATGAAATACATAAGGAAGACTTTGTTTAAAAAGAATAATTAAAAAACCATTTTAAAAATAAGAAAGAAGTCCAAAGCTATTCTGAAACTACTCCTAATAACTCAAATTTGCCTCAGCTTTACAAGTAGGTGCCTTAGACTGCAATAAAAAATCATCACCCCAATTTTAACGGATTATTGACTCTATCTTGGAGATAACAGATCTATTGCAAAGTATCCATTGTAAGTATTTCTGAGTGTCATCAGAGGATGCTTTGTTGTTCCCATGAATGACTCAGTTTCCCCTATCACTGCTGCCATTTCAGGAGACTCCACTGGGTATCACCATAAATACAATTCTGGTGTCTTCACTTCCTCAGCATCAGCATACACTTCCTGTATCTTGGGCACAGCCTTCATTGCTTTTGATTATTGATGGTACCCTTGTTCCTTACAGCATTCATGAAAACATGTATTGCTGTTATATAGCACAAGTTTTTACATCAGAATAGCTCCTTTTCTGGATAATACCAAACACATAAATATTTCCATTTCCTCCTGTGCCTCCTATTTCTCCTTAAGCTTACATTTATGTTGATAAATGGAAAATAAAAATACTATCAACTCCTTTTCCTTGCCCATAAGCACACAGAATTTCTGACAGATCCCCATTTATTGTTCTTCGGTTTATTAAATATATATGGCATACCCCTTACAAATAATGAATTCCTCTAGGATTAGAGCTGAAAAAATAGTCAATAAACAAATAAATATGTAATATGCCAAATGGTTCAGATGATCAGGCAAGCATGCCATATATGGTTATCTCTGAGTAACTACTTGAAGGAAGTAAAGGACAGGACAATTACTTATCTTAGAAAATGAGCTGTTCCAGGCAAATGAGATGTTAATGTGCAAAGGTTATGGGAGAGGAAGGTACCCTATATATTCCAAGAATACACTATGGTTGAATGCTAAATGAACAAAAAAGAGAATAGAGTATTAGAGGTAAAGGAATTATCCAAAGGACAAGTTAGAAACATGGATTCTCCATGGTTACTTTAACTTTTACCTTGAATGAGAAATGAATCTTTTTAAAATATTTTATACAAAAGAGTGAAATTATCTTTGTTATCTTTAGCAGGACTGCTCTCATTACTACTTGGAAATAGACTGTATGAACAGGAAGGTCCAGGAGCATGGGAACAAGGATCTCAGTTAGGAGGTCAATTAAATAATTCAGAGGTGGAAAAATAGAGTTGTAAGCCAGTGTAGTAGCTGTTATAGAAAGAAGTGCTGGATTCTGGATACATTTGGAAAACAAATGAGACAATTTTTTTAGATTGTATATAAAGTATGAGAGAAAAAAAAGTTGAAGATTTTACCTAAGCATCTGGGAGGCTAGATGGTCATTTATTGGAATCAGAAGAATAATATGAGAGTCAACCTTGAGAGAAGAGATGGAATTTATAATTTTAAGTGTATAATGATTCAAATGCCTAATAGATATCCAATGCAATGCTATTCTATAAGTATACATTCATATAAATTGGAAATAAAATCTAGAATTCATGATGAAAATTCATTGACATATATGTGGTATTTAAATTCAGAAAACTAGATAAGATTGTTGAGTAAGAATATATGAATAGATAGAAAATCAGGAAGAAAAAGAAGAACCAGCAAAGAAGAAGGAATAGATCATGAGGTAAAAAGAGGACCAAGGAAGAAGTGTTCAGAAGGCACATGAAGTTTGGGTACTGAGAAAGAGAGTAACACTACCAACTGTTGCATAACCTGTATATTGTGAGAAATGAGAATTGCCTAATAGGTTTGGCAGTAGAAATCACTGGTGACCTAAAGAACTATTTCAGAGGAATAGTGATGGAGAAATCTTGTTTCAGTGATGGAAAGGGGAATAGAGAAGGTAGAAACAGAAAGTTATCTGGAAGATTTGTGAGGGAAAAAGGAGCAGTTAATTGAGTAATAGCTAGAAAAAAGGTGGTGAAAAGATTTTCTCTGTGAGAGATGAGAACTACTACAGCAAAGTGTGACCATTGATGGTTTTGTGGCCTGATAGCCTGAGTCGGGTATGGCACCATCCCATGGCTACCAGAGCAATCATCACAGATTGGATCTTTCCCTGTGGGGTTTCTCTCCTGGGAACTTTGAAGTTTCTTCCACTGAGACATTTGCTGACACTCATTTGCTGACAGAAATTATTTAATCTTGTCCCTTCTCGACAAGTACCTTTTCTCACCCCTACTGGCAAAAGGTTGCACAACTTCCCTTACTGCTAGTGTTCTGAAACTCATGGGTGCATTTAACAAACAATACCATCTCTGATCTTCTACCCTATTTTTTAACAAATACAAGGGCATCTTGTTAAGCGGTCTGACAATCTCCTTTTTATATATCCCTAGCACATTGTCTGAATGACTAACCAGAATGAAGATATTCTTCAACTTCTTTCTCCCCGTCTGAAAATCACCACAACCTGGTGCAGATTAAATTGTCTTATTGATCATGAACTTTACAAGCAAACAAGTTTGATTTCACAGTGTGGGTTCAACAAGGATCCACTTCCTGTAATGACCAATACAATAGAACATTCAAAACTTCTTTGGGGTTGATCCCAAAGATCATCAAAGCTTGATTTGGGGTTGATCATCAAAAGGGTCAGTGATCATGACTGCTAAGCAGCTGTCTTAGGCTTCTAATGGTTCTTAGTGCCAAGTTACATATTAAAACTGTGTATAAGAAGGTTCACAGAAAAGAGCTGGCTTGTGGCAAACCCACTTCCAAAAAACACCAAGCACTGTCTGACTGTAGGAGTACATTCTTTATGCTATACAGACACATACACAAAATACATGTGTCACTGACCAGAATTCCATAAGGTGTATTTGCTCGACAACATATCCAAGCATAATGGTGAGTAAACAAACTAGAACTAACTCCTACTACACAAAGATCTGCTTTTGTTAAAAATCTGCTTGGTACCATTGACTACTTGATGGGTAGGTAGTTCATTTGTCCTTTTTAATATTTAAATATTTCTTCTCTAATCACCAAAGCAGCCCCAGAAGAAGAAACTACCTCTTTTCAGAAGGAATTTATTAAATAATAAGTACTTAAAAGTCAAACTCTAGTTTTTGCCAACTGTATAATATGAAAAGGTCAAAGTAAATCCAATTAAATATAATAGATGTTCCCCTAATGTTTATCAAAGGAAAACATCCAGAGCAAAGAATTGTGCTAGGTGGAAGGTACAAAAATGTAGAATATATTCTTTCTAATATGTCACTCTGAAT
Source organism: Uropsilus gracilis (assembly GCA_004024945.1). NCBI lineage: Eukaryota > Metazoa > Chordata > Mammalia > Eulipotyphla > Talpidae > Uropsilus > Uropsilus gracilis. The sequence continues at coordinate 40,997 of PVHY01011967.1, forward strand.
TTCAGGACTATTATAATCTGAATATGACCTATAATATTTCCTACAAACCCTTGAATCATCTCTCATTAAATTCCTAACTCTTTTCCTTTCTCCATCTAGTTCCTTTTATCTTAAAGTGTTTTCTGTTCAACTCTCTCTTCTTCTGAGTCCCAGATCCTCTATAAGACTGTTTTTGACATCTGCTGTAAGAGAATCAACCTCTTTTCTGAATGTATCAGACACTTGTTCAGTGCTGTCTCAAATTTATTAGGTACATTATTAGCCTCACTAACAAAATTATAGATCCTATTGAGGCAGGAAACTTCTCTAATAAATTTATTTCTTCAAAGCTATTCAATGAAAAGATCCTAGTAAAATGGTCCTTAATGAAGATGAGGTAGTCAGAATGGGAAATACGGAAAGAAGAGGTGAGACAAGCTAGTCAATCAAAGAGAAATTGCTTTAATAAAGAGATAGAACAAATTCATGTCATTCGGTGGAAGTGGTAGGAATTTGAACAGAGACACAACATGAAAGTGTGTATGTAGAGACTACGGGAAAGTCTACGGAAGGTGTTCAAGACAGACAGTTTCATGCTTGGAAACAATGGTGGAAATTTTCCTGTCAAAAGAGTGTGGTCAAGTTACAGATTCATTAAAACCCACAGAAAGAGACTCATACTTGATGTTTTAGGACAGGGATGGCAAAGCAATGTCATCTCAGGATCTAGTCAGTAGGTCTTTGTAACTGACCTATTAAGTAGGATCACGAAACTGTATCCTTATTTATTAGGAAATAAAGAATGGTTATTTGTAGCTCCCAGTGGGCCAGCACTAAGGAACTGAAGCAAGCTAAGTGTACACATGCCATCTCTCTTGTAATGAGTTACGAAATGATTTCTGTGAAGAAAATTGACAGATTCCAGTGTTTGCCTGGCAATGGGAAGAGAATGTATACCTTACAAAGAAGCTAAAATTAACTCAAGCTCATGGTGATGAGGGTGTGTGCTGGGTTTTAGCAGTAGTGGAAAGGAAAAGTCAACATCATCTGGAAAATAAACAAATATGTGGTAAAGAAGAGCAAAGCATTACATTGGCTTTAAAGTCTTGAGATGAAGGTCAAAGCTAATGTAAGAGTACTTTTTATGGCAATAGTTTAGATTAATTATTTACTAACAGAGATAAATAAACCTTCCTGACTGCCTCTCCTAAGTGTCTTGGTCATGCAGGAGTTAAACATACAGAAAGCTACAGAATGCTATTATTTTAGAGCCCTGTGAAAATGTAATTTGATTAGTCTATTGGATGATATTCCAAAGAACCAAATGTCTTCCATGAATCAGTCAGAAATGCTTAGGAAAACCAAAATAAAAATTGCTTTCTAAGCCAATAAAGGTGCTAATTAGTGCCTTCTGCATATCTCACTACATCTTCTTCAGTAATACATTTTGCAGGGTTAAGTGCGGTGTCTGCTGCTTCAGATGGCAGAAGTCCACTTAACAGTAGGGAGGGTAGCTGGAGACTTGAGTATCTAAAAGAGAATCAGAGCTGGCATTTTAACCCATATAATGGGATGTTTTGAGTGGAACAAGGAAATTTCTTTTTTCTTGCTTTAATTTTATTCCAAATCAACCTTTAGGAAACTCTGGACTAGTAGGACCTTTTTTCCTTTCTTTCTTTGTAACCCCAATGCATTTGTAGAGTAAAATCTGACTTTAAAAATGTGCTAAGAGTAGCTTGGATGAGGATAGTAAAGAAAACATCTAAGCCAATCACCCTGGCAACTGAGTGTGGAATTGAGGAGGAACTCCCACTGGAGTTTTATGTGAAGAATACAGGGCATCTTCTACCCTCAGTCACCTCAAGACAGGTGTCTGAATAAACTAAAGGAAATCCAGGGTAACAGAAACAGTCTGTCCTATTATGGCATGCCTTAGGTGCCAACTTCTTGCTCTGGTCACAGGTGACAGAATCGAAAGCTCCAGGAGCCAGAGTGTAGAGCGTAGTAGCAGGGCAGAGGCCACAAAGAATATGAAGTGTAGTAGCAGGGCAGAGGCCACAAAGAATATGAAGTGTAATGTCACCAAGAGGTAGCTGCCCTGGAGACTGGGGCAGGTCCTACTGGATCCTCTCAGTTTGAAGGCAAGTCTAAGAATCCCAGTGCTGGTGAGAATGGGTCACCAGTTTGTGCCTCATGATACAGGTACATTACCAAAGACATGCGAAAGGAGGCAAGAACGAAGCCTCATAAGCCCATCAAGGCTGCTGGAACTTACCTTACATATTGGCAAATGGAGAAAAACAAAACCAAGCCATGAAAATCCTCCACTGGACAAAGAATAATAGTTTGACGCTGTCCTGTACAAAACTGTGAAGTTCCTGAATCCCAATGCTGAGAAGACGAACTGCTGCTTCTGTAGTCATCAGGAAGTGAACCACAATAACTGTGAACATGACTCTTGGTCCCACAACCTATGGATCCTAGGAATGCCAAGAGGCAAGCAGGCAGGGAAGGTAATAAATTCTTAATAATTTTAAAAATGAGGCTTATTTTGTAAGTTTAAAAAATATGTCAATTTTTCCTGGAGTGGTTTTCTTAAAACATCTGAGCTTGGCAGCTGAGAAGTCTCTGAGTTTGAATGTGTGGGGTAGAGATAGGTATTTCTTTTAACAAGCTTGAGAATAAAGAGTACAAGTTGTCTAGCAACTGTTGTAAGTTTGCCTATATGTAAGTGAAGATGGGATTCAAATAAGAGGAGTTAAACATGCCTATTTTCCCATAATTGTCAATGATGACTGGGCCTTACAGGCTGTATGGTGGAAGGCAAGAAGGCCCTTTCCCCTAAAACTCTGCATGACCTTCCTGAATGACATCAGATCAGAAACACCCTACACCACCCCCACCCCCCCCACCCCCCGCTCCTATTCGCACTGTGATTTAGCCAGGTCTACTTTGTTCATTCCATTGAAAGCACATTGCTTTTAGAGAGTAATTTTACTCCTTGGGGTTTCTTCCTGGCAATCAGATTGCTTCCCAACACCAATGGCAGGGCAGCTATGTGGCCAACAGAATCCTATAAAGATGGCCTGAGTGAAAACCTACAGGCTTTTCTGGGTGACTGGATTTTCTGCAGGACTAGGTTTTTTTAAAACTCAGCAAGGCTGAGCTAATCTTCTCATCAATATCTGAAAATGGATCATTTCCTCTCTGACAGTTTGAGCAATTTACTGTGACCATAATGCCAGACCGCTGGCCTGGATGTACACATTCATTTACATGGTCTAAGAAATCCAAACTGATGTCAGAAAACCAGAACAGACTGTAACAGTGGCAAAAATGCCAACAAATTCCCTAGGACAGTAGAATATTCTCAGACAGCAAAGATACCCGAAGTTCCAGAGTTCTCTAGATGAACTAAACAGACACAAATGGAACCTACTTTTATAAATTATATACAAAGCAGTAATGGTGGATGGGGTAATAGGAAGGAAAAAAAGAGAAAAAATTTACTTAAAATGATAAATATTTTACCTTGTATTTTGAACAGCTTATTATTTAATTTATCATGACATCAAGTCATTAGACATGACTGTTGAAAAATTATGCTGTATTTGCATCTATAATGTGACTAACAAACTGGCAAATCAGCTTTTTCTCATGTGACACTTCAATCAATGGCCCATAACCTTGTGATTTGAGAACTTCTGAAACTGAGTTGGGTTTGGATTAGCTGCAGTGGATTAGCAATGTCTGCCTTGATGAGGGCCTTTGTATTCAGATAGATAGATAGATAGATAGATAGATAGATAGATAGATAGATAGATAGATAGATAGATAGATAGATAGATAGATAGATAGATAGATAGATAGATAGATAGATAGATAGATAGATAGATAGATAGATAGATAGATAGATAGATAGATAGATAGATAGATAGATAGATAGATAGATGTAGAGAAATATAATTTGCTTAAAACCCTCAGTTTTAAAACCACTGGTGTAAATGGGTGTGAATGACAGAATTTGGGTTCTAAGCTCATTTTTTTAAATTTTGACCTTAACTTTATTTTTTTCTTTATTTATATATAAATTTCACAACTTTGTAATCTCAAGGGTTTGCCCCCCCTCCCCTCCCTTCCCCCCCTTTCCCTCCTGTTCATAGTTGTGCGCTTTATTTTGGTGCTTAGCTTGTTTTGACTTTCCTCAAGGCTTTTATTTATTTTATTTTTTTTCACTATATCCCATACATTAGTGAAACCATTTGGTTTCTGCCTTTTTCTTTATGGCTTGTTTCAGCTAATATGATTTCTTCTAAATGCATCCATGTTGTTATGAAGTTGTAAAATTTGTCATTTTTAATTGATGAGTAATATTCCATTGTGTATATATACCACATTTTTTTCATCCAGTTGTCATAGATCGCTTTTATTATGTTGAGGTAAGTTCCTTTAATCCCTAACTTTTCAAGGGCTTTTATCATGAATGGATGTTGGACTTTGTCAAATGCATCTATTGATCTGATCTATTGATCTATTGATCTACTGATCTGATCAATTGATGATATGATCATGTGGTTTTTGTTTTTTTCTTTGTTGATGTGGTGGATTATGTTAATTGATTTCCGGATGTTAAACCGTCCTTGTGCCCCTGGGATAAATCCCACTTGGTCTGGTGAATGATATTTTTAATGCATCGTTGGATTCGGTTTGCCAGCATTTTGTTTAAAATTTTTGCATCTGTGTTCATTAAGGAAATCGGTCTATAGTTTTCTTTTTTGGTGCTGTCCTTATTTGGTTTTGGTATGAGTGTGATATTTGCTTCGTAGGATGTGTTTGGCAGTATTCCTTCTTTTTCAATTTTTTGGAAAAGCTTTAGTAGTGCAGGCATTATTTCATCTTTGAATGTCTGATAGAATTCATTTGTGAAGCCATCAGGTCCTGGGCTCTTGTTTTTAGGTAGAGTTTTGATGACTGCTTCAATTTCGCTGCTTGTGATTGGTTTATTTAGGTTCTCTATATCTTCTTTGTTTAATTTTGGGGAGCTGTATCTTTCTAAGAATCTATCCATCTCATCCAAGTTGTTGTATTTATTTCCATATAGTTGTTCAT
>PVHY01011968.1:0-46012 GCA_004024945.1 Uropsilus gracilis
CCAACATCCGCGCCCCGCCCACCCCTTCTGCGCGTGCGCAAGCGCCGTTGCCCGCGGCGGCCGAGGCCGGCGGGAGCGGAGCTGCAGCCGGGCCGGGGTGAGTGGCTCCGTCTTTCTGATGCGAACCAGCTGTTTCGCGACCGTGAGGCCCCCATCCTCCACGCCCAGGGCTCGGGGACGCCCCGCAAGTTAGGCTCCGTGCAGCCCCTCCCCCCGCCCCTCTGGCGCCAAGTTGGTCCCGTTTGCGCCGGCCGCCATGGCGCCCCCGGCGCCCCCCACGTCGCTGTGCGGCGGACGCCGTCCGGCCCGCGGGGAGACGCCCCTGCCGGAGCCTCACCGGCCCGGCCGCCGCCGTCCCCCGGGCCCCGTGCCCACAGCCCGAGCCGGCTGGCCCTCGCGGGGGAGCAGCGCCGGGATGGGGCGAAGCACGGAGCGGCTGGGAGAGCCCCGGGGAGGGGCGGGCGGCGGGCGGGGAGCCGGAGGGTCGCGCGGGCTCCGTGGGGCCAGGTGGGAGGGCCCAGGGGAGGCGGTCGCGGCAGCGGGGCCCTGCGGTCATCAGTCTGTTCAGACCCGGCCTGGCTGGCCGGGCGCGGTGCCTGTGCTCCCCGAAACGCCGTGGGTGACTCGGTGTCCTGGAAAGGGGGGGGGGTGGCGGCAGGAAACAAAGTGATGGGTAGATCGGTGCGGGGAGCCAAGAAGGGAGGCCCCCCAAAACCAAACTCAATCCAGTGTAGGATCTAATTGACGCGACGAATCAGGCCTCATCGCTGCTCACAAGGCCCAAAGGCTCTGGCAGGAGTTGGGCAAAAGGGAGGATTTTAGAGACAAAAGGGAGCCAGGGGCCAGGAGGTAACGTACAACCAAGAGACAGGGTTGTTTCAGCAGAGTCATCTCTTTGGGGTGTGGAAATGTGATACTGGAGACGCCTTAAAATTTGAGCCAGGCAGCCTTTCCAGAAACCGCACTCCAAGTGGCTAGTCTGGGCCGGGAGCCTTAGAACAAACAGCTGCTGGAGAAGCCTGGCATTCGGACTAAGGATGGGCCTTCCTGCCCCCCGAGGACAGAATCAGTAACCAGCTACCTGTGGCCACAGCTAGTGGCGTCTTAATCAAGCCTTAACTCTCACCTCTAACCACCTACTCGTCTTCCTTCACCTTACTCATCAACTTCCCATGAAAACTTCCATCTTCCCCCTTCTTCCGGGTGCTTTGGTTTGGCTACCTGAACCTGTGTCCCCAAATTGCAGAGCTTTGATCCCCAGTACATATGCTTCGGCTTGAACTGCCTCCTCAGTTTTCAGACTGACAAGGGGAATCTCGCAGGTGATGTGGGGTAGATCGGAGGCGCTGTTTCTGGGGGAGGCTGAAGGTACTGTTAAGTCTTGGTTTACCGATGTGGGCGGAGCCTCTGTTTGGGGCCTGTCCTGTCACCCCACGGTTCCTGCTCCTACACCTTCTGTCTTTATTCCTGGCACAGCTTCCCCGTGTTAGATGGAGACTGCCAGCTGATAAAGCCAATCCTCAAATTTACTCGGAACTTTTTTTTTTCGGTAACAGGACAAAAGGAGAGTAGAGAAACGGGCCAGAGAAAGACCTGCAGAGAGAAAACCCAATGACAGGCCAGGCTGGGGGCTAGGTGAGTATGGAGTTGCACCGTGAAGTACTGACTTGGGGATTGGTTACTCAGTTCCAGGTCATCCTCAAGAAAAGGGGGGTCAACCTGCTCACAAAAATGGGGCCTAAGAAACGAACACCGCTCAACACTCAAAACTTAGTCTCACCAAACAGTTTAATGTGCAGCAGCTTCTCTCCCCTTCAGCGCTTTGTTCGGTTTTGGGGTGCTGAGCTGGTCTCCAGCCCTGCTGTCTGCCCTGGCACACCCAAAGGCTGGGCGAGGCTGCTGCTACTGTGGAGACTGCACAGCGCTCCTCTCGCGGGCGCCCGCTTCCACGTCCCAGCACAACCTTTTTCGCATTTATTTTGCTTACTGATTTTTTTTCTGGAAAAGAGTTAAATGCTTCGGGTTGATTAAAAAGAGAAGCTTCCCTTGCCCAGGACTAAGACAGGTGACCTGGAATCGGGACAAACCTTCTCTCCTCAGACCTGTCCAGGACAGTCTCAGAATTCCTTTTCCCCGTTAGTGCTCACTCAGCTGTCCACTTCCGGGCATCTTGGTAAATCACCCCCCTCCGAGTCTTGCTGTGCGCACTTGGAACATGGAGATTAGAGCAGGCCAGGAAGTCTGAAATTAAGCACATGGAGCCTGGAGTGAAATTAAAAACGCAGCCGGCATTTGTCTTCGGCAGTTTCTATGAGAGCCAGCCGGGTTACAGTTAGGACTTGAACTCTTTCCCAGTCTTCCCTCCGGCACAGTGAAAATCAGTGAGATGGGCATGCCACCCTCTCAGTTTCACCGTATCATGGGTGGGCTTCAAGTCTGGTTGTGTCAACTCTGGGCAGTTAATCCTCCCGTGGCTCCCACCACCCCGCGACCCCAAATCCACATAGCTCCTATAGCGCTCTGCAGCTGGGGTGGCCCTTCTGAGCTGGCCAAACTGGAAACAGGACAGGTGTCGTGTACCCAACCCCACCCCAACCCCCCTTGGCAGATCATTGGCTGCTGGGGAGGAGCCAAGACCTGGATGAGTCATTTCCCTTCCACTGTTGCCCGGTGGCCAGAGGATAGTGCCACTGTGGCAGTGAGGGGCTGAGCTGCAGGGGAGGGCTCTCTGGACAGGGTCGAACTCACTCAGTGGTCTCCCCGTTGAGTGGATCACCCCCGCACCGGAGGGGACTGTCTTTCCTGTATTCTGGTGCTCCCTCCCTCCCCCGCAGTGTGTACTTGGAGCAGAGGGGTGTATACTTACTCAGCATTAAACAGTGTGTTTCTGTCACACAGCGTAATCTCACTAAGACAGACGTCCAGAGGAAGAGGAAAGAAAAGCAGGAGGATGGCTCTTTCCCAGGTAAAAACAAACAGAGAAAGGTCTTATTCTTTTGCTCTAGCCTTCCAAAGTGGCCTGTCCTGGCCTGGCTGCTCTGGCCACGTCTCACCTAGACTGTTTCCTCACACGCAGGCCTTCCCTCAGTCTGCTCTCCAGCTCACTGCAAGCCAGTGCTGTGCAGCTTGGAAGAGGCTCCTCGTTGGCGCTCATCCAGGGGAGGGATTTTACTCGGGCAGATGAGAGGTGGTGGCAGAGACACTGGGCAGCCAGGACTGGATAGCACCCCCATCTGGATACCCTTCAGCCCCATGGAAATCGGGGGTAAACAGATTCGAAGTGTGAGGTACCCAAGCACCTGAACCCTCTGGAAAAGAGACAATCAGTGGAAACTTGCTTTGTCTGCTTTTACAGGTGCTTCTGAAGTAAAATGAGTGAATCGTTATGTTTCTGACACCAAAATATAAGTGCTTTGACACAGAATGGGAAGTTTAGAAACAAACTCAACACTGGAGAGGGAGTTTCATTTCACCCTATGTTTGAAGAAGAAAAACCAGCCTACTTGTCTAACACTAAGGATTCTGAAAAATCACTGCACATACATCGTACAGAGCTCACGTGCAGAAGTGTTCACTGAGGGGCTGTCAGGCAGCAGGCATGTTGAATGAAAATGGTTATGATTTGGCGAGACAGGAGAACTTTCTGTCACTGGAGAAATGAGTCAAATTTTGACTGCTAATTGTTAAGTATTTTATCTATGAAACATAAATTTCGAGGTAAACTCAACATAAACGATGCAGCAGAGACTAAGAAGTAAAACGTTCCCTCCCTGGTCATGCCTTCCATTATCACAGCAGCCTTTGTTCTTAATGCAGTGCTGGTCAAAATGAGTTCATGTATTGTTACTGTTAGAAGATATTCTGCAGGAAAGTTTGGTCATGATACTGTTTTCCACAATGTAAAGAACTTACATGCCATGCCGTGTAACTATGAGTTAAAACAGAAATGGGCTGAGGAATGAGTTGCACTTTAGATCCTCCCACAGCATGCTTGATAAAGACAAACAAGTCCTCTGCAGTTCTGTACTGTTAGATGCCACGTGGGTGCCCTGGAGGAGCTGAGTTCACTACAGATGCCTTCCCATTAGGCAGCCTGGGCGTGGACACTGGCTTAATAACGCTGATGCCCCCACAGAAGCATAAATGTTGAACTTGGCAAATAAGATTTTAAATTAATCAAATAAAGCCAGTAGGGAAATAAAGGTCTGAGCAGCATTGTAGCAATCTAGATCTGACAGAAAGAGACAAGATATTCTGTCCAACGGAAACTGCGAGTGAGCAAGACTGCAAACGGCCTTGAGATGAACTCAGTCTGAAAAGATGTATTATGGGACCACAGCCAACGTCATTCTCACTGGTGAAAAGGCTGGAAATTTCCTCTAGTATCTGGAACAAGGCAAGGCAAGGTTGTCCCATTTTGCTTCTATATTTGAGCACTATACTCAAAGTTCTTTTTTTTTTTTTTTGAGACTAGGTCTCGCTATTTTTGCCCGTGGAACCGCAGGCTCTTGTTGCCCGGGGTACCACGGACTCAAGCAATCCCCAGCCTCAGCTTCCCAGGTAGCTGGGATGATAGGCGCGCGCCACCACGCCCAGCTGTATTTTTTGGAACTAGGTCTCGCTATGGGCCCCAGGTGGGACTCGGAACTGCGATCCCTAGCCCCGGCTGCTTCATAGGCTGAAGCTTACAAGCACGAGCCACCGTGCCCGGCATACTCAAAGTTCTAGTAAGAAAAACTGACAAGAAAATCAAGGGTATTAGAACTGGAAGAAAAGTCAAATTGTCTCTCGTCTTTTTTTTTTTTTTGAGACTAGGTCTCACTGTGTTGCCTGGTGTAGTCCCAATCCTGGGGAATCAAGCGATCCCCAGCCTCAGCCTCCTAGGTAGCTGGGATTACAGGCGCGCGCCACCATGCCCGGCTATTTTTTTGAGACTAGGTCTTGCTATGTTGCCCAGGGTAGTCTTGAACCCGTGAACTCAAGTGATTCCTAGCCTCAGCCTCCTAAGGCTGGGATTAAAAATGCGTGCCACCGTGCCCAGCCTGTCTCTAGTCTTGATCCTGTATTTAGAAATACCTAACCAATCTACCAAACATACCCTATCAGAAATGAGAAATTACAAAAATCAGTGGTATTCAGGGCACTAGCAAACAACAAACTGATATGACATATACATGAAATGTTCCGCTCAAACGAACATGAAAAAAAAAGAATAAATATAACTAAAGCAATGAAACATTTGCAAATGAAAACTACAAAATATTGCTGAAAGAAGTGAAAGAAACTCCAAGTAAATGTCAAGCTAGCCCCTGTTTGTAGTTTGGAAGCCTCGCTTCCAGAGGGCGGTATACTGAGCAGCACTGGAAACAGGTGTTGAGCAACATGTGAATATTCACAGCAGCTCTACTAAGGGGAGCCAGACAGCGGGAGAGCCTGACACTCGGCATAGATGAGTACACAAGGCCATGTAGTCGCACGGGGGATGCTGTTCAGCTGTAAGAAGGAATGCCGTTTCCTATACTGCCTTGTGGATCAACCAGACTCTGAGGGGAAAAGCCAGATGCAAAAGCTCACATTCCATCTAAGTGGAACTATGCGGAGGGGAAATGGGGAACAGCTCTTAATGGGTAAAGGGAGACCTTTGTGGGTAAAACTGCCTGTCAGCTAAACAGACAGGATGTCTATTCAGCTGTGAATGCCAGTACTTTAACATGCTTGACTTTGTGCGAATTTTGCCTTAGATCCTACCTTGGTCTGTCAGAATACACCAGCAAAGTCCATTTCTTACGCATCTAAAACGATAACTGTGTTAAAATAACTTTCCCCAGACACCTGCTGAAATGTGCTTTCCTCAGGGACAGCTGGCGTTCAAGGACGTGGCCATCGAGTTCTCCGAAGAGGAGTGGGAGTGCCTGGGGCCTGCCCAGCAGGCCCTGTACCGGGAGGTGATGCTGGAGACCTGTAGGAACCTGGTCTTTCTGGGTGAGGATGACCCCCATCCCACGTGGGTGATCTGGCTGTATATCCTTGCATTTCCCTTGTGCTTCTGATTCAGCAGTTCTTAAAAGAGAACCAGGTATCTGTTCACTTAAAGAAATCCCTAAGCATTCACAAAGAGGCAGTCAGTTGACTGATTTCTGAAATACTTTTCTAGACTCATCTCTTAATGTCCTGTCTTAGTTGGACAAAGAGCTCAGAGTTTATTCTGGAAAAGTATAGCATATTCCATTTTTGTTTGTCAGCTGAAGTCTCATTTGAGCAGAATATTGTCTCCACTTTGGAGCAAGGCAAAGAGCCCTAGAACCAGGGAAACTGAAGAGCAAATAGGGGGAAATTCAGGTAGATGGACTTATCAAGTCCAGAACAAGCTGTTCCAGCAAGTACTGACTGGGAAACTCATGTGGGAAAGATCCATGGGGGAAGTGTAAGTTTATTTGTTCCAAGTTCCCCATGGGAATTCATTCTCTCCCTCATCTCTCATTTCAAATATGTAAAACTTGACACTTCTGCTCCACCATTATGCTCCAGCTCATTCGGAGCCAAGGTGACGACTTTCTCGACATGTCCTACATGCTTGCCTAGCCTCTCATTTTATTGCCCAGGGTTTGAGGGACCAAGGTGATTGCTTTTAAGGCGTCCTCTTGCACCTGATCTCTCTCAGTTCTCAGTCCACAGGAGTCCGAGCTAAATCCTCTATAGCTATCACTCCAGGACCGACTCAATTTCCATTCATATTTTATGTCCTTAGGAGACCTTCTCAGCAGTAGAAAAACAAAATGGCAGCTTTCCCACTGTGGGGTGAGTCCCTGAAACTTCCTGGGAATGTCCAGCCTTTTCCTATTCAAGGGCCCTCAGCCCAATCTTGAGTTCTTTGGGATGGGGCAGATCTTCTGAAAGTGTTACTTAGCTGTAAGATAAAGACTAGACACTGCAATTCCAGTCACTGCGATTCCAGTCTCATTATTTTAGGCACTCACCCAGCTGTCAGTCTGTGTCGGCTGACCACTTGATCCCTTCTTGAGAACCCCATGAAACTGGATTCTCATTTCATTCCCTATCATGTATTTTTGTCCCTCTTCTTGCTGTTCTGATTTCCTAATGTCTTCTAGATTTTGCCTACAAAAGCCTGCTTTTAAAATATAGATCTCAGGGTTCTAAGGTGTGAAATTAAAATACAACCTCTAGCTTTATATCAATTTGATATTTCAAAATTCAGTGATTCTCAGCAAATCTTTCCTTTTCTCTATAGTGTATGCTAAGATACAAATTTTCTTCTTAAAAAACTTACCTGCTGCTAGTTTTCTCATGAGTTACAGAAATGATTTTACTGAGATATACAGATTTTTTTTTTAATAATCTTTTTCTTGCATCATCTCCCCACACATTAGTAAAAAGATTAAGACTTAGGGAAGAGAGTCTGAGATCTTAATTATGATTTCATTTATGCAGTTATATCTGTTTTGAACTATGAAGCATCATTTACTTCTCTAGGTATATGGACAAAAAATACGCTAGTGTTGTATGTTATGGAAATTTTATTACCTATGAAAACACAATATAGACAACAATTACAGAAAAAGAACAAAAATTATATATCATAAGATCTGAAGATCATGCTTGAAAAAATTCATTGTGATGTTCATATAAGTATTTTTTATCTTCTTTATTTTTCAATATAAGCTACCTTTTGATTCTATTTAATAGGAAGCCTTTCTGCTGGATCTTTAATCAAGGAATTATCACAAGACACTACAGAGGGGAAACTACATCATCTCTTCATGTTGGAAAATAAAAGCCATGGCCTCAAGGATCTGGACCTTATGGAAGTCTGGGAAAATATGGAAGTGTTCGAGGGCGTGTGGGACCATGACTCAGGAAATGATAAAGCAGTGCCTTCAACCCATACCAGTCACCCTCATGGAGAAGAACAACATAACAAATCCTCAGCTCATTTGCCTCAAAATCAGAGTGTTCCTGCAAATGACAATGCAGACCAACTTTGCCATGACAAACCACTTGTGAGGAATTTGTTAAAAATGAACAACAGTGTAAGTGATACTCGAAACAGGTATACAAAATGTTTGGAAACTAGAACTGGATCACGTTCACAGGCACATCTGACTGAACTGCGGAGTGTTCCAAGTTCTGAAGGCCAGGAAGCTGAAAGAACCCGGAGAGTTCAGAGTACACAGAAAAGTTCAGAATGCAACAAAGCTGCAAAGTCTAAGAACAGTAGCCCCTCAGTTTTGTCCCTTCAGAGAATTCCGCCAAGTGTCAAAAACATTTGTAATAAATACAAGAAGATGTTAAAATATCCTTTCTTACCTGCGAAATACAGGCGAACACATACCAGAGAAAAACGCTACAAATGTAAGGACTGTGGGAAGACTTTCAGCAAAAGCTCCAATCTCACAAATCATAAGAGAATTCATTCTGGACAGAGGCCTTACAAGTGTAAAGAGTGTGGCAAAGCCTTTACCCAAGGCTCACACCTCACAAGACATCAAAGTGTCCACACGGGAGAAAAGCCTTACAAGTGTAACATATGTTCCAAAGTCTACAGTCGAAATTCCCACCTCACAAGACACCAGCAAATGCACGGTCCTGAGAAACCTTACAAATGCAAGGAATGTGGCAAAGCTTTTACCCAGTCCACAAACTTTACTCGCCACCAGCGGATGCACACTGGTAAGAGCCTTAACAAATGTGATGAGTGTGGTAAAGTCTTTGCTGTCCACGCACACCTTGTTAAACACATGAAAGTGCACTCTGCGGAGAAGCCCTACATATGTTTAGAGTGCGGCAAGGCCTTTAAGCACCGCTCTCACCTCACGGATCACCAGGCTATACGTTCCGGAGAGAAGCCCCACAAGTGCAGCGTGTGCGGCAAGGCTTTTATCCAGTGCTCAAGGCTAACGGAACATCAGCGAATTCACACGGGAGAAAAGCCTTACAAATGCAGTAAGTGTGACAGTGCTTTTATCACACGCTCGCAGCTCTGGGCTCACGAGAGAATTCACACTGCCAAGAAGCTGTACAAGTGCAAGGAGGCCAACTGTGGCAGTGCCTTCCTGCGCCGTTCGCACCTCAAGCGCCATCAGGTGATTCACGCGGGGCCGAAACCTCCCAAAGGTAACGAGAGCAACCAAGACTTCAGTCGCTCCTCCAGCCTCACTAAACAGAGAGGCGAGAAAACGTTCAAATGCCCTGTGTGCGGCAAAGTCTATAGTCGAAATTCACACCTCGTAAGACATCAGAGGCTTCATCATGCAGGTGGGAAATCTTCCAAGGGTAATGAAGTGGGTAAAGCTGCTACCCAAAACTCCTGCCTCTGGAATCAGGAAGAAACTCATGCTGGGGAGAAACCTTACAAATGTAACGAATGTGGCAAAACCTTTGCTAAACGCTCAACCCTTACTACCCACGTGAGAGTCCACACCGGAGAGAAGCCTTATATATGCATCGAGTGCGGCAAGGGCTTCAAGCAGAGGTCACACCTCACTAACCATGAGAGTACACACTCCGAAGAGAAACCGCACAAATGCAATGTGTGTGGCAAGGCTTTTATCCAGAGCTCAAGGCTTATGGAACATCACAGAATTCACACGGGAGAGAAACCTTACAAGTGTAGTAGATGTGATAAGGCTTTTATCAAACGGTCACAACTCTGTAGTCATGAGAGAACGCACACTGGAGAGAAGCCTTATAAATGCAAGGAGTGTGGCAAAGCCTTCAGTCACGACTCCAACCTTACCCGACATCACAGAATCCACACAGGAGAGAAGCCGTATAAATGTGACGTGTGTGGCAAGGTCTGTAGTCGAAACTCACACCTCGTGAGTCATCAGAAGATACATAACGGAGGGAAGCCTTACAAATGTGTTGAGTGTGGCAAAGGCTTTACAGATCAGTCAGCCCTCACGACGCACAAGAACCTCCACACTGGAGAGAAACCTTACAAATGTGATGAGTGTGGCAAAGCTTTCGCACAGTTTAGAAATGTTACTAAGCATCAGAAAATCCATACTAAAAAGAAACGTTAAAGTCAAATCTGTGCCAATGTTTTCATCGATAAAATTCATGGTGGGAAGAAATTTCAAATAGAATGATTGAAACAAAACTTAAAGCCTTAAACTGAACACTGCAGACTCCACAGTGAAGACAAACCATGCAAAACCAACGTATGTGGTGAAGCCTATACCCAGGGTTCCCCCACCTCACTAGAATCAGAATATACATTTGTGAGAAACCACACACACAGATGAGTGGCAAGGCTTATGCAAAACCAAAACATCCTAACAAAATCCACCCTAGGGAGAAACTACAAATATAATAAAAGTCACCTGCTATTCCCAGCGCTGGGAGGCTGAGGCCAGGGATTGCTTGAGTCCGCAGGTTCAAGACTACTCCTGGCAACATTAGCGAGGCCTGGTCTCTAAAAAATGGCTGGGCGTGGTGTTGTGTGCCTGTAATCCCAGCTACCTGGGAGGCTGAGGCTAGGGATCACTTGAGTCCGTGGGTTTGGGACTACCCCGGGCAACACAGTAAGACCTAGTCTCTAAAAAAAAAAAAAATCATCTATTTTAAAAACATACAACTTTTGGTCATGAATTCATGTCAATGGAAACTGTAGCAATACGTTAAGATCTTTAAGGAAAACAGATACGTTTAAGAATTCATACTGGACGGAAATATTACAGATATAACAAAGGTGATTATGGACTACATGAGAAAAGTCATGCTAAGCAGAAAGAAGTCCAGTGCTTCTAAAGATTAACATCAGATCTTAAATTCCACAGAAACATTAGATAACGTGTGTGCAAGGACCTGTGTGGAAAGGTCTATTAAAGCCAGTTTATTTTCACTCAGTTACTTGAGTAAGGTCTTGGAAAGGCTGTTATTGATGACTCACAGCCTAAAGTGTGGAATCTCATGCCACACTTTGACTGCATGCTTTCCGCTTGCCACTGAGATGGTCTGAGGGAAGGGACAGGCAAGAGGCAAAGGGCCTTATCAGTAGATGGCGTTATTCACACTCATGTAGCCTGGAACAACTAGGACACAGGTGTGTATAGAATGGTATACAGCTGGAGCCTTAGGAAGTAGCAGAGTTATGTAAGTTACGGTTTTCTGTGGTTATGCCTCCCTTAGATAAGCTGGTGGGACTGTGGACTCCTGCTGCCAGTTACAGGAAAGGACTGTTCTGCCAGGGGACCAGGACCTAGCAGGCCTAGGTACTCAGGCTTTCATGTGAGTAGCTCGTATGGCTTGCTCGGCATAGTATGCGTGGTAGAAGTGATGGAGGAATGCTGACGACGGAAATGGCATTTTGACATTTTCATAAGAATGTATTTGTCATGTCAAAATAATTTTTGTAACTAAATGTTCTTTCCATTAACCTAAGAACATCCTACTTCATCCTACAAAATTAATAAATCATAAGGCTCTCTCTCACCCACTAAAACCTGCTTCCCCAGTTGTGAAGATATGCTACATGATCACGTTTACAAGAGCTCTATTTGTGCCAAAGACCCACCACAGGTTACACCCTTTAAATGAAGTGCAAACAGAAGTGATTTTTTTAAATGTCAGGAATAAGAGGAAAATAATTTGTGTTTGCATTGCCAGGGAAAAATTTGAAAAGACCAGTATTCATGAGCATAACCTTACATGAGGGGAATTTTAATATATTTTCATATATTTTTTGATCAACTAGAAGCCTCGTGGATTCATGAGATGTTGTTCTGTTTGCACTCATGGGACAAGATCAGACCCCCTCAGTGTGCCCCATGATGTTGGAGCTGAAGAGTCCCATTTCCTCTGGTGTTGAGAAATGTTTCTGGCAACCAGGGCTTTCTGGAGATACCCAAGCAGACTCTGCAAGTTGTTTCCAAGGTGGAACAGAGCGGTAGAGCTGGTAATGTAAACTCACTGGAGCCAGGGAAGGAGCGGCGGGGCTTTGTGGTCAGCATGCCTGCCTCTGGGCAGAACAACAGAAGCTGTGGGGAGGCTTAAAATGTCAGTCATTGCATCTGAAGAGTCTTTTAAAACGATGTTTACTCGAACTCCTGACTTACTGGTTGGGAAAGACTACGGTTTTCATCACGCCAACAACAGCTTCCACAACAAAGAACTGTCTGATCTGCATCATAAACACACCTGCCATACATAACAGAAGTATCAATCAAAAGAAAGCAAGAATTATTTCAGCAAGTATTAGTGTCAGATGAAACTTTTTTCAGAGGAAATAAAATTACTGAAGGAAACCACAAAATGATAGGTGGGTCATCTACAGGTGACTTCGAAATCCCAAAGTGTACTTGCATGAACACACACTGAACATTTCTGAAGCCACAACTGACAGAACTGACAGGAAAAATAGACAAATTCATTATTACAGTTTGATACTTTAATGCATCTCAATAACTGCAAGAACACAAAATCAGGACATGGATAACTGAACAGCACAGGATCTGACCAACATGTTCAGAACACCATATAGAAACTGCAGACTCCACATGGTGTTCACCAGCATAAGCAAGCTAGATCATCCTAGATCATCATATAATACTCCTCAGTAAATCTAGAAGCATGGAAACAATACAGAATGCATTCTTGGCCTACAATGGGACCCAACTACAAACCAAAATCAGAGTCAAAAGGGAAATCCCCAAATGCTAGCGAACCAAATAGCATGCCTTCTTAGGAAACATTAATGTCATCATACCAAAATGGGGAGGAGGCAGTGGGAGCAAGATGAGCATGGACAGGTGCTTTTGCAGTTTCTACTTTTCAAATACACTGCTTTCTTTGTTAAAAACATTAGTTTCTAAGGACCTATAGAAATGTACTAAAATCAGACTCTGGGGATGATTTCACATCTTTATAAATGTACTAAAATGTATTGATTCTATAATAATTTTGTGACATGCAAATTATATCTCAATAAACTTGTTTACTTTTTTATTCAGTTTCACTCCCAGACTCCCAGATCTATTATTTCACCTTATCTACTCATCTGTCTAGCTTTCAAATGCGGCTTAACACGTCTTTTGCTTCCACTTCATTCCTTACATGATGTTTGTTTCTTGTAGAAGCCCTCTCTTACTAAATATATGATCTGCAATCAATAATAATGAAGTCTCTAACATAATTAATCTTAATTTCTATACTTAGCTAGTTACTGTTACCATCATTGCAGTAGTTGGTATTATTACCAATACTGAATGGGAAATGTGCTTTCTGTGTGTCCATAAGCATGAGCCATTCTTACCTGGAGAAATACAGTCTCATCTTGCAAAATCTTGTCAGTTTTGGAGAAAATTAGTGTTTTGGCATCTTAAAATATCCATTCCCTGGTAATAGTGACCTGTGAAATGAAAAATTTTCAGTATAACCCATGGCAAGATAGACTCAAATTTAAGTACAGCTGTTGAGTGGCTGAGGGATAGAAGTAATTTGCCTTATCAGTGTAGCCATTGCTGCCAGCCCACCAGCCAACATGTGATCAGGTCCTGATTTAGCCACTTGATTGAAGGGATTAAGTCTTCAAGCCTGTCTCTGTCCTGAATCCCTTCATCTGTGAAAGAATGACATCAGTCTTTATTTCAGAGTTTAAAAGCCAACAGACACTAAAACAGTAATAACAGACATGAGGTGTGATATAAATTGGGAGCACTTTAAAGGGAACTGTATTTGCGAAAGAACAAATTCTAAGGGGAGGCTACTGGATGGCAGCTGCATAGTAAACACAGCACAAACTATTCTTCCCGAAAGTCAAGTGGGATACGGGGAAGGGGAGGGGGGGAAAGTCAAGGCGTAACCGTCAAGTGAGGTGGGCAGGCTCACAGCCAGCCTTGGCTGCCCCACATTAACTGCCAGTCAGTGGAAATGGCAGAGTGGCCCCAGACATTTGGCAACAGCCAATAAGAGAGCCCCCAAGATTCCAGCTATGGTTTGACAACCTCATCTGTCAAACTATAGCTGGAATCTTGGGGGCTCTCTTATTCATTACTGAAGTATTCTCTTCAGTGTGCTTGTGAGCCACCACACACCTGATTCTCAAGCACTCACCCTGTCAACTCCCTAGGAGTTGGTCAGACTCTCCACCAGTTCAGGGTTTGGTCACCCACCAACACAAATGCAAATAAAAGGGCTTTTGGTGCAGTAAAAAAAGAAAAGACAGTTTAGAAGAGCCAGGAGGATGTGGCACAGGCCTGCCAACTTCTGCTGAGGTCAGGGGCTCCCTCCAGCACCACCCTCCCCCCACCCTACCAGGTAGGGGTCTTGGGGATCTGGGAAGGCCTGTCACCTAGTAGGGTAGTTATATTCTGCAGAAGCTCCAAGGAAATAGAAAGCAAGTCCACGAAAAATTTCTAATTTATCTACTAACGGTATGTTGTCCTTAAATTATTTCAGGGCACTTTAAGGTCCAAAAAAGAAAACTATTACTTGTACTCTTTTTCTAAAATTTGTACTCAGAAATTCATTTACTTCTTTTTGTGGTTTACTATATTTCTGTTTTCATTCATACATTCTCATTCAGTTGGAAATAACTACAGTTCATCTCCAAAGCTCAATCCAAGTCAATTTTCAGTAACATTGCACCCCACGTACCTGCTACCACTTGATCTGTTTTATCAGTGAGATTATTTTGGGGGTTGGAGATGTTCCCATGTCATTTCATTCAACATCTCTCCACAGACATTCAAAGTCATGTATATTTTCCAGAACATCTCTGAAGAAAAATAACTGATTTCATAGCTTTGATGTACTCCCAACATCACTGTCTATAGTATTTCTTCTGTAATGTTCTTTTTTGATTTTCATTTCTTGATCAGATGTATGGCAGAGATATCTGTGAATTTTAAGCAATCATAGATATTGTGTTATTTATAGTTAGGAAATAAATGTCTCATAGCAAAAACAATGGGGCAGTAAAAGAAATACACTGAACACAGTTGTGGAAATTCTCAATGATACTTAAGTTTTGGGTTTTTTTTTTTTTTTAAAGAAATTAGGTCTCACTATGTTGCTCAGGTTTGTCTCAAATGCACAGACTCAAGTGATCCCCAGCCTCAGCCTTCCAGGTAACTGGGATTACAGGCGTGTGCCACCACGCCCAGCTTGATCCTGAAGTTTTTAGGAACACTAAATACTAAAGGAATACTAAAGATATAGGATTCTTTCCTAAAGAAAAAGTGATTACTTATCATTCAAATTAACTGTAGGGAAGTCTAGTTTCAAACACCCTATGACAATAAGAGGATACACAAACTTAATGTGAGCTCTGAAATCAAGGCTATTTTTCTACACAGACTCCAAAGCACAAGTCTACCGATAATGAACAATTTACTGTTTCATAACCATGTTTTGCTTTTTTTTTTGAGACTAAGTCTCGCTATTTTTGCCCGTGGAACTGCAGGCTCTCATTGCCCGGGGTACCACAGACTCAAGCCATCCCCACCCTCAGCTTCCCAGGTAGCTGGGATTACAGGCACACGCCACCAGGCCCAGCTATTTTTTTGGAACTAGGTCTCGCTACGGGCCCCAGGTGGGACTCGAACCACGATCCCTAGCCCGGGCCACTTCATAGGCTGAAGCTTACAGGCACGAGCCACCGTGCCCAGCCTTGTTTCATAACCATGTGTATTAACTATGCCAGACAATAGTTCTCAACACAAATCACAAAGTGAAAACTTACAATACGGTACTGGATGTTTCAAAGAAAAACCATACAAAAAGACACTGAATAAGCAAGACAGAAAGCTGCTATGTTGTATGAAACACAGGTACCTTTGTAGTCTTTATTGTATGCAATATTCAAATCCTCTAACAGCACTAATGTGTTTTAAGAGAAACGGGATGAAAAATGCCATTACTGTGAATATTAGTATGAACAACAGTTAGATACTAGCCTCAGAGATACGGGGAGTTGAACTTGGGACAACATTCTCCCTAGGAGAAATGCCTGTTAGATTTATTTTGGCACAAATGGAAGGTGGCCAGTGCAGACATACATTTTCAGACATTCTCTTAAAACCCAGAAGGAAAACTGGAACCACTTAAGTCTTTCCTGACCCCTTCTACTTAGCCTCCTGGGACAAGCTGTCAACCCCAAGTAGCCTTAAGAGGTGCTTCAGGCTTGAAGCAGCATAAAATGCAACATTAGTGTTCTGCCTCAAGAACTGAAGTTGCTAAGTAAGCCAAACTAACTCTGGGCTAAGGCCACCAGAAGTTATTGATCCCCCAAAGATGAACTAAAATCGCAAAACATGACATTTCAGACTCTAGGAATATGTATTTCCAAAGCAAGATGGCGAGAAAAAACCATGCAGAGTAAGGAAAACAGGAAATCAGGACAAATGTGTTTTACCAGACTAGGGTTGGGGGAGCAAGAGAAAAATAGCAGGTGAGGGGCCGAGACACTGTAGTGTTTGTTGTATTTTGGGTTTTTTTTTTTGAGACTAGGCCTCGCTATGTTGCCCGGGGTGGTCTCGAACCCGCGGACTCAAGCGATTCCTAGCCTTGGCCTCCCGAGGCTGGGATTAAAGGCGCGCGCCACCGCGCCCCGCCTTACACTGTGGCTTCTCCACATGGGACAATGTGATTTGTGCGCTGATGCTAAGATGAGGGGCTGAACTCGAACACTGGTCCAACGCTCCCTCATGCACTGGGGGTGAGAGGATGTTCCCGGCCGCTGTTCGTTACAGCTCACCTCAGTCTTCCGCAACTCCCACGACCCCTCAACTGTGGCAAAAGCAGAAGAAACGGTGAAGCGCTGCACATGTGCAGCTCCCCGGGCGTCCCTCCTGTCGGTGAGACCGTGTCCACTGCTTACGTGGAGCGACGGCGCTACTTCCCAAAACTCCCCCAAGCGAAGTGCCCAGCTCCCTGCCAACACAGGACACACACAGACATCGGCCGGTGGAGCGGCTGAGGTGAGGAGCCATTTCCACTTCCGCTGCCCTGCCCTCTCTTTGAACCGGAAGACAGCAACGAGGGAGTGGGCGCCCGCACCCTCACATCTCGCGAGACCACGCAGCCTCGGCCTCTTGCCCCGCCCCTGAGTGACGCCCCACCCTGGCCCCGCCCACAGCCAAGCGTGCGCAACTCCCTCCCTCTACTTCAGGCCAGTGACATCCCCCCCACCCTCGTCACAGTGGGTAGCGGTCGCTGGGACCTTAAACTCCCCGCAACCGTCCCTCTACCTGTGCCTTTTCAGACATCGCCATGACAGATCAGGGGTCGCTCCCTTTGGGTTAAATAGCCCGACTGTTGTTGCCCTCGGCTGTTTAGCCTTTCAGGTCACAGGACAGCGCTTTCCTGTCCCTTCAGGCCGCCGTGCTAGCAGAGAGGCTGAGAGGCCGCGAGCCCCCTAGCCCTCCTGAGATGTCCTCTGGGCGCCCCACCACCCACTGGCCAGTCTGGGCCTACCGTACCCGGCTACCTCGCGCGCCCCCTGACTTTGCCTGGGAGCAAGGGACCCGCTGCCAGGGGTCACGAGGGGAAAGGGTGCTCTTCCAGGAGGCGGGTATCTCACCCCATCTGGCTCCTTCCTACAGCTAAGATGCCAGGTGTCTGGGTGTGTGTGAAAGGCAGGAAGGCAGAGGGGAGGGGGCAGCGTTCTGCAGGAAGCAAGTTCCTTAAAGGTTTTTCTTCATCTCAACTTGGCTCATTATTAGCTTGACCTTGAGCACATTAGCTTGACCCTTCTACCCCCAGTGCTGCTGAAACCAAAGTCCAGTTTTATCATGATTGACCCCGAGACGAAACGTTGTGCTCAGTTCCAGACACTTTCAGAATGGCGCTGGAACGGGAGGCCTGGACTGTTAAAGCATGTGGCCATTTACAGGCCCTGTGACAAGTCCGCCCCTCCCCGCTGGCGGAGCCTGTGATTGCTCCTTCAGCCTTGAGGTCGGGTTACTTTTCACTGTGGAGGATCTTACCCAGGGGCGATAAAGCTCAACCAGTAGCGAATAATTCAGTTATGAAAAAGATAACTAAATTTTATTAACTAAAGCTTGAGATGCAGGATACATTCTGAATACTCTTGCTTCTCTAAGCAAGAGGCACGGCCAGCACTCGAACAAGAATCCTGCACACCACGTACTGTTCTGATTCCCTCTCAGACAACTGCTCCCTCTTAAATTCCAAGACCTTTTTTTAAATGAATCTGATATAAAAGGTTATCGTCATTCAATGGACAAGGTGAACACCTTTTCCCCTGCATTATTCCTACCAGACCAGAAGAGGCTAATAAGCTATCCCTCTCCTCACTAATTAAATGTCCTGGCAGCTTTCATTCATGATCACCTGGTAGAACGTTCTTTCCTGACACACACTGGGGTCTAAGAAAGGTGCCCTGACCATAAGAATGATTTATTTCATAGTTTTATGTTGTTTGCAGTTAATTCACACAAGATTGAATTTGATGATTCAGAGTTACTGTTT
Source organism: Uropsilus gracilis (assembly GCA_004024945.1). Taxonomy (NCBI): domain Eukaryota; kingdom Metazoa; phylum Chordata; class Mammalia; order Eulipotyphla; family Talpidae; genus Uropsilus; species Uropsilus gracilis. Next base: position 18,454 of record PVHY01011968.1, read on the forward strand.
TTTCAGAGAGCATGTGTGAAAATGACCATCAAATGATGATCGCATGACACCTTCCTAGATGTCACAAAGGTCTGGGAGGAAGGTAGAAAGTCAGTAGACTTTCAAAGTTCAGGCAGAAAATCTGAAAGAGTAACAGAGCCTCTCTGAGAAAAAGCAAGTTAAATTTTCTGTAGACTGAAATTACACACGTATCATTGGTTACTGATATGCAGCAATGTATTGTGAATTTTAACACATTTAGGGTCACAGTTACTATCTTGGAGAACTAGACGGGTCATTAGTAGTAGTATTTGGTCCAACATGAGACAAGTCTCTCATTTCTTTTTTTTTTTTGAGACTAGGTCTCACTATTTTTGCCTGTGGAACCGCAGGCTCTCATTGCCTGGGATACCACGGACTCAAGCAACCCCCAGCCTCAGCTTCCCAGGTAGCTGGGATTACAGGTGCGCGCCACTACGCCCAGCTACTTTTTTGGAACTAGGTCTCGCTACAGGCCCCAGGTGGGACTCGAACCGCGATCCCTAGCCCCTGCCGCTTCATAGGCTGAAGCTTACAGGCACGAGCCACCGTGCCCGGCTAGAAATCTCTCATTTCAATTCTCTTATTGTCTTTGTCAAAAGACAAAGACACCTGATGATCCTTCACACATTCGTTACTCTTGTAAAGATGTTCTCCAGTATAAATCCTCAGATGTTTCACAATCTTGATCATTGGGCCAAAGCCTTAAACAGGCACATTACTGAGATACACATATTCTGACGTCTCATGCACCAAGACCTGGTAGCCCACTGACACAACCACTTACAGGGTTTCTCTTCAACATACAGTTTCTGCATATGTAGACACAAGGTAAAGGCTTGGCCATACTCACTGCATCTGTAAAGTCTCTCTCCAGGATGTGCCCAGCTTTTGATGTTTGTGTAAATTTGCCACACACAGTATGGTTCTTCTACAAGCTGCCTATTCTTAGATCGAGTGAAGCCTGAGCAGTCATTTCAAACTTCACCATATTCATCACATTTGCAAGTATGAATGATCAGATGAACTCTTAAGACAATGTACCTGGATGCCTCACATCAACCAATACATTTGAAAGGCTTCTCCACACTAGGAGCTGCCTGAGCATCAGTGGAGGATGAACTCTAAGTACATGTTGCATTACAGTGCTGGTATCTGAAACATTCCACTCCAGAATGAACTCTTAGATGAGCCATGAGGTCATCCCATTGGCTAAAGGTCTTGTCTCGTGTCTTTGGATGGTTTCTACCCATATAATTTGGTTCACAAAGTATAATCTGCTAATGGCCATTGTGGATTCATGGTGTTGACATAGACTTGAATATACCCTGCAGGCTTGTCCAATCATTATTGCCTTTACAAGGTTTCTCCCCATTATGAACTCTCCAAAGACAAGACATGATTTGTGAAGACCTTGCCACATGTTATTTATGTGACTTCTCTCCATGTGGGTTATCATGTGCACTTACGTGAGTCTCAAGAAGAGGCTCACCACACTTACTCCTCTCATACAAGATTCTCTGGCAACATTCAAGATTTGATTCAACTAAAGCCTTTGTCACACTCATTCCAGTCACAAGGTTTCTCTCTAGTATGATTCTTCTGATGTTCAAACAGATTTGCTCTTTGGATAAAAGCTTTATCCACATTATATTTGTATGGTTTCTCCGAAGTATGTGTTCTCTGATGCTTTGCTAGGCTTGAATTTTGACTAAAGTCCTTGCCACACGCATCACATTTGTAAGGTTTCTCTCCTGTGTGAACTCTCCTGTGCTTTGTAAGGACTGCATTTAATCTAAATACTTTGCCACAGTCAATACACTTGAAAGGTTTTTCTCCAGTATGTATTCTCCGATGAATTGCAAGGTTAAAGTTTTGACTAAAATCTTTGCCACAGTCATTACATTTGTATGGTTTCTCTCCATTATGAATTCTCCGATGCTTTGCCAGGCTTGAATTTTGACTAAAGACCTTGCCGCACTCATTACACTTGTAAGGTTTCTCTCCTGTGTGGATTCTCTGGTGATTTGTAAGGAGTGAATTGCGCCTAAACACTTTGCCACAATCATTACATTTGAAAGGTTTCTCTCCAGTGTGAATTCTCCGATGAATCACAAGGTTAAAATTCTGAGTGTAGACTTTGTCACAGTCATTGCATTTGTATAGTTTTTCTCCATTTTGTGATCTCTGATGACTTACAAGGAATGAGTCTTCACAAAATACTTTGCCATACTCATTATATTTATAAGCTTTCGTCCCATCATGAATTCTTTGATGATTTCTAAGGTCTGAGTTTCTACTAAAGAGCTTGCTACACAGATCACATTTATATGGTTTCTTTCCAGTATGGATCATCTGATGTGTACTGAGTTCTGTGGCCCAAATAAAGGCTTTACTACATTCATTACATTTAAAAGGTTTCTCTCCAGTATGAATTCTCCGATGCTTTGCAAGGTGGGAATTTCGACTGAAGACTTTGCCACACTCACGACACTTGTATGGCTTCTCTCCAGTATGTATTCTCCGATGATTTTCAAGGTCTGAATTCTGACTAAAGGGCTTGCCACACTCAAGACATTTATAAGGCTTTTCTCCAGTATGGACCCTCCGGTGTTTTGTTAGGCTTGAATTTTGACTGAAGACCCTGCCACACACATCACATTTATAGGGTTTCTCTCCTGTGTGGATTACCTGATGTCGAGTGAGGTGTGATGCCTTAGTAAAGGCTCTGCCACACACATCACACGCAAAAGGTTTCTCTCCAGCGTATGTTCTTCGCTTGATCCTGAAGTTAGTCCATTTCTTAAAGGTTCTGTCACATTCATTCCATCCATTCAGATTCACTTCAGTATGGGTTTCCGATCTACCACACTCAATCCACTTGTGAGGTTTTCCCCCCTGTGCATCCTGGTCTTGTGTCTGTATTGAAGGATGCGTTAAGCCATTTCCATATACATCACAAATGTTAGCTTTGATAGTAGGAGGAAGACTTTGGAATGGTAAAACTGAGGAACTACTGTTGATTAGCTCAGCTTGGTTACATTGATAGAATTCCCCTTCAATGGGAAATACTTGCAGATCAGTCCGAGAGCTTACTCCAAACCCTTTCTCAATCAGCTTATTTCCTGCATCCATTCCACCATGTTCTCTACCATACATTAAACTGTTTTCATGCTTCATGGGGCTTCTGCAGTTTCGTTCATCATCTTCCCACTGATACCAAAAGTCATGGATATTTTCCCAGATTTGTTGGAAGTAAAAATCTTTGACTTCATTGTTTTCGTAGCTTTCCAACATCCGTGTGTGGAATACTTGTCCTGTATTACTGTTCTCTTTCATTTGCAATTTTGTTATCACATGTGTATGAGAGATAGCTTGAGAGATATCTATGAGACATAAAAACCATAGGTTTCGTATTAGCTTGTCAGTTAAATTTCCATACTGAAAATATAACAGGACAAAAAAATGTAGTATTTTTTTTTAAAAACTAAGTCTCACTAGGTTGTCCAGGGTTGTCTTAAACCTGCGGACTTGAGTGATCCCCAGTCTCAGGCTCCCAAGTAACTAGGGTTACAGGTGCGGGCCACCATGCCTGGTAAAAAAAAGGTAATTATCTTACTCACCAGACTCATGAAACTTCCAACCTAGGCTTCAAGTTTTTAAGTAAACTTAAAAAAGAAATTTCTTCACTGGGCATAGTGGCTTGTGCCTGTAAGCTTCAGCCTATGAAGTGGCTGGGGCTAGGGATCATGTTTCGAGTCCCACCTGGGGCCCATAGCGAGACCTAGTTCCAAAAAAATAGCTGGGCATGGTGACGTGCACCTGTAATCCCAGCTACCTGGGAAGTTGAGGCTAGGGATCGCTTGAGTCTGTGGTACCCCGGGCAACATGAGCCTGCAGTTCCACGGGCAAAAATAGCGAGACCTAGTCTCAAAAAAAAAAGGAGAAATTTCTTCACTAATAAGAGAGATTTATCATATATAATCCAAGTTAATGTAGGGGTGGCCCAGTGGTGATTATCCTATGGCAAAAACACTCAGATTATGTAAATTTACATCAGCTCTTCAGGAACAGGCCTTTATTCAGCGATGACCTAAAACCACATTCCAGTTGGTAGTGAACAAACAGGATGGGGCCAGTCAGTAGACAGTGAGACCCAGGTGCACTTTATATAATAAAATTCAGATAGAAAAAAGCAGGGAACAAAATGGTTGCCCTGTCTTCCCAGAAGTATGGAATTTCCAGGATTTTAGACTTTGTAGATGTTACAGATGTTACAAAGAAAAGCAAAGACGTCAAGAAGGGCAAGAAAAAGGTCAAAACTTTCCTGTAAAATATAAAGATTAAGTATTAATTCAATATACTAACATGGACATGATTAGAACAGTTATTTATACCATAAAACAAAACTCAGTGAAATATACACAAAACCCAAGTAACTTTGTGTAGAAAAACAAAAACATGCTGTAGAAAAGGCAACGAAACTTGTGAACAAATTATGGCAAAGTAATTTAATAGCTTAATTAATCCAGCTGGCATCACTGAAGAAGGGCAGTAAAATCAAATATATGTGCTCCCAAGAAATCAAAAACTACCAATTATAAACCATAAAGTTCTACTGACAAAAGGGTCCTTAATATTTATGTACTGAGAAAGCTGAAAGAGAAAGGAAAATTAATTATTTACAAAAATATTCTGGAGTTGTGTAAGACTTGAGAAACTACTGTTCAATCACACTCTCGAAATATAAAAAGGAAATGTTGTAAAACATTTAATCTAGTACCTGGTCCCCAGTCTAAGAGTCTGATATGCTGTAAATGTAAAGCAAAGAACATGAAGAGTACTATGAAACAGTCGAGCTGAAGATGATGTGTGTGATTTTAGTTTCCAGTGTGGGGAAACTCATAAGCCTGTGAATAGGAGTCTCATGCTCTACCAAGAACTTGGAGCTGAAGATGAAAGAAGCCAAAATCAGATTCAATTATGAAGCATAAAAATGCACAAGATGGCTAGCTCTCGGAGCTCCCTTGCCAGCGGGGAGCGAGGGGGTCAGGCTTCTCGGGTGAGTCCCCCAGGAGGACCCACCCTTGCGCTGGGAGCTTACGGCGCGCGGGCAAGGGGTGGGGGTGGGGGGGCTTCCATTTCTCTTACTTCTTACTCCAGTTAGCTTCAGAGGAACCAAAATATGCGCAATGCCAACCCCAACATAGAACGGGTGAGGGACCAGGCAAAAGTCCAGCCCACAGGCCTGAGCTGGACACAGCAGATGGACAACCAAGTGAACCATTGCATGTAAGACCAAAAAAACAACCGTAGAGACACGATGTCATCATGCGCACTTCTGCGCTCGTCGGGCCAAGACCCGGGACTTCATTTTGGAGATATAGTCAAGGAGAGCAACACACCCTCCCCTCATTACGGGAGAGGAGAGGATGACCAAAGAAGGGATAATGGGCCCCACATCAAAACTGCAAACTGAAGCAGAGGAGATGATCTTCAAAGGCCACTCGCAGAAGCCTGACTCAGAGAGAAACTTCTTGACCAACACTGGCTGGGGGCGAGACCCCCTAAGTCTGTCATCAGAGCCATAAGGAAAAGCAGCAAAGCAATGGAGATGGGATTGGATTGGAGAGGACGGCCTGCAGCAAGAAAACATGGACAGATCACAAATGAATATAACCTGGCCACCCAACGCAAACTTAAGACTGAAAATCTAACACCAAGGTTCACCTGGACCCAACAACGCAGTCCCTCACCCAGAGAAAAGACACTAACAAAGGAAAGAGACTAATGGACTCAGCACAGCTAATAATAAACAAAGAGTGGGGTTCGAGAGAATGGAAGGGACACCAGAGGAAGGAGGGAGAGGAAAAAAAAAAAATAACACAGAGGTTGTAACCTAAAGAACAAAATCAAGTTGTATAAAAGAAAAAAAAAGGAAAAAAAAAAAGAAACACACAATATGAAAGCTGCAGAGACTCAAATGGGACAGAGGACAGCAGCAGACAGGGATAGAGGGGTCCCTCAGCTTCCCAAGCACTGTCAGCAGAGGCTTCAAACTGCACCTGCCATGTAGGGCAACAAGAAACTGCTGGCTCAGCAGCTAGGGGATAGATAGGTAGGTGCCAAATGGAAACTATTCCCCCTGTTTCCCCTCCCGCCCGGCAGAAATTCCCCCGTTACTGTGGCCCAAGGGATGACCATTCAGCAGCATCTGTGACCACTGTCACAGTCTGTTCAGAATGCACTTGTGACACTTGTCAGAACCAGATGGAAAAGTGGAAAGTACTGTGATACTTTCCGCTCCTTTCCTGGGAAATAATGATTTCCCTGCTGAGAAGCTTCCAGTGTGTCTAGGTGCAGTTGGGCCTTGCCACGAATTAATCAAAGCATTCTGCGTCAACTTGCAGTCACCAAGTAAACCCACTCACCAGCAGGGCTCCTCAGAAGTTGTCCATCACCCAAAGATGGACAAACACAGACAAAAACAGGTGCGATCTCAGAAGCTAGAAGTATGTATTTCAAAAGCAAGCTTCAGAGGCAAAATCATCAAACCAGAAGTCTCTTCATGCCCAGAAAAGGCAGATGGGATCAAAGAAAGACTGGGGGCCTGGTCGGATCCTGATGAGATCCCAGGGATCTCAGCTCCTACTGGCACAGACTGAGGGCGATGTGTGAGGGAATCAGGTCCAGGAGACCCCGACAGCCCAGGTCAGTTTGGACACTGGAGTTGCCCATCATGCTTAAGACTTGCCCTCATCTCCACTGAGCCACAGAGACTCGGTGGTGGCAGAATAAAACTCTCAGGCTGAGGGACAGTGGGATAAGCCAAGAGGAGAAAAGTTTCCTGTGAGAACTGTGTCCAAAACTTCTGTTCCCCACCAGAACGCTCCTACTTGGGGAGCTTCCCACACACTATTAGCTAAACAGCTTCTTCTCTGCCTTTCTGAGCTCTTACCTGTGCTCATACATTTCTGATTTTCCCAGATGTTGGGTTTTCTCACTATTTTCACTGAGCTCGCCACAGCCCAGGGCTCCTTCCCTTGATCCACGAAGGAGACAATATCCAGATCATAGATAGACACTCCGGTTGGAAGGAAGAAAGGAACGCAACATGGTGGCTTTCCCAGAATTCCTATTCTTTGTTCGGCTGAAGAGAGAGGACATTATAGATGGCTCAAAAAAATAAAATCTCACAAATCCCTCCACAACTTGTCTCCTGAACAGGTATCTAGTTCTCTGCCAAGATCACTGAATCGAAAGTACAGGGCAGAAGACAGGGAGCTGGATATCTGAAGTGTCCCCTCGGGCTTTGTAAATACGCAGAATCTAGGGCAGCCCCTGATGTTTCACGCACAGGGCAGGTCATCTGAAGAAAGGTTAAGTGTGCCACACAGATGTTACATGAGAAGCTGTCAGTCTGAGTTGACTGGGCCTCAGTGGCAGGCAAGCAAGTCAGGGGCTCCCAGAAGCACCAATGGGAAAAAGCAAAGTCACTCCAGGGAAGATACCACTTGCGGGGGAGTCACCTCACCCAGGGACAGCAGGTTCCTGTAGGTCTCCAGCATCACGTCCCGGTACAGGGCCCGCTGGGCAGGCTCCAGGCACTCCCACTCCTCCTCGGAGAACTCGATGGCCACGTCCTTGAAGATTAACAGTCCCTGAAAATATCACACACACACTGAAGAAAAGGGCCAAAAGGTCTTTACACTGGATCTGGTTGTGACTATTCGGACGGATCCACTTAAAGGCACGGTGACTCTTTTTCTTCCTCCTTTTCCTAATAAACCTGTGCCTTCAAAATGTAACAAATAAATAAAGGGTTTTTGAGTATGTCATGTCTCTAACTTCAGGTTATCCTGCTTTTCCAAAGAGACTGTTACCCACCTAATCAACATGGACAACTCAGTCAGATTTGAGGGTTGATGTCCTGACGAGCAGGTGGGCTGCTCTCCAGCCTCCTCTGTACACGCCTCCCTCACACGTAAGTGGAAACATCTGCAGGCAACTTTGCCATGTCTGCAGACATGGGTACTGATGGGGGAACACCAGGTGGCACCTGAACTGTCAGCCCTGTCTGTAGGCCCCAAAGGAGATAGACTCCCTGGGGAGGGATGAGGCTGTTTCTGTCCCCTCAGGCAATGCCAGGGTGCTTTACAGCAAAAGCCCCCAGAGTAAGGCTGAGGGAGCACAGTGGCTTTAAAGGAAAGTCAGAACCTTAATTTGCGGTGATGACGAGAACAGCAAGGACTGAGAGTTTCTGAACAGTACCCGCCACAAAGTGTTGTCCTACATGCTTTACACCATTGACCTGGGTCACCATCATAGCTCACTGGGGAAAGGCTGCTCCCTCTGCTTGTAGGAGAAGATGGTCACAGACACTCTAGGGAGCTCAACTCAGTCACAGAGCTCAGCAGGGTCACTGCACACCAGAACTCAGGTGGTCCGGCTTTAGAACCAAACCTGAAGAATCAAAAAACTTGGCATGGCCCACGGAGCAGCGAGAGGGGTGCCCAGCAGCAGACAAGAAACCAGTTCAAGGTAATGACGTGGATTCAGAGCCGAGGCTCCTGGTGGAAGGCAGGTAGACAGGAAGGTCAGAAAATCATAAGGAGACAGAAGGACCACACAGGACAATCACCATGGAATCACCAGGAATGTATGGACACAGGAACTGGGACTCGAGGGAGTTGTGCAAGGTTTCTGAATGGGTACTTCCGATCAGCATGATGCATTTCTCTGAAGAAATGAACCTCTCTCCACTCAGAAGGAATGAACCTCTCTCCACTCAGAGGAGACGCCTTCAGAAGAAAAGGCCCCGGAGTAATGCTGATTGTTGTAAGGATGATCACACCTCCCTTGCTATGGACCCAAAACAAATCTGAAAAGCTGTGTTCTATGACTAAGAAAAAAACTTACTCGGGCAGGTAAAGATTTCCACTGGCAGAATCTAAGTCTGAAGTTACTAGAAACTTTGTATTTTATTTTATCAGCTGATTTTTTAAAAACAAAGTAACATGGAGTTGCCTCAAAGGGCACCCAGAAGCAGGCACACAGCATGTTACTGCAGTTCCTACTATCTAAAATCATTCATGCAACAGTGCAGAAATAACTGTAGACCATAGAAAATATTTAAGTATACCTTCATCTGTGAGATATGAAATGCATTTCTGAGGTGATGATGGCTAATAAAAACCATGGATCTGCTCATCTTGTACACAGAGTATGACTGAGAGGGTTTCTCCCAATTATATATTTTACGAAGCGTTTTCATCTATTTTTACTGGTGTATTTTTTGCATGTTGGGGACAACAGAAATGTATAAATTATGCCTAGTTTAGATCAAGAACTATAGTTGGTTATAGCTAAAGAAAGTTACAAACAGAGTAATCAGTAGGCTAATTTAATTAAAATCCCCACATGTGCATACAATCAAGTACATACAATCTCTACCAATAAACTTCGACTCACAGGCACTCCAAGAAGACAAGCAAGCAGATGAGTTTATTCCGTGGACAACGACCCAGGACCACTAAGAGTCGGCATGGATTTCACAGACAAAGAGCAAAAAATTATCAGCGTGCCAAATACTTGAGAAAGATTCATGGGCCATTAAAATGACAAAAGGGTAATAGGAAGGGGAAGCCTGTTACTTGGTGGGGACATTTTTGAGAAATGACATCACATTTGAAATTGTCAAGTGCCATCACCTGCACAAGACACTGGATGCATTGACACTGAGATCAGTGGAGAGAGGGGGCCGTCGAGGGACCGGCAGTGACTGCTGTACAGTAATCCTGACCAGGGACCAGCACAACAGGTAAAGGGTGGACAAAGCTGGCCAGCAAGTATGAAGGAGACAAAGAGCTATCATGGTTAAACAGACAAGGTCGCAGGGAGAACAAAAGTGAAAGATGAGGAAAACGGTGTTTGGGGAACTGGGGCTCTACGGAGAGCAAGCTCTGCTATTTTATATCAGACACTAAGACTGTCAGAGGAAGCAAAGAACATTACAGGATGAAAAGAAGGTCAGCCGACTGGGGAAATACCGCTATTTATAAACACAGACCTCCCGAACGTGTGAAGCCAATGTAGACAGAAACAAAGGAAGAAACACAGAGCAACTGAGTGGGCAGTGAGAGGCCTCCAGAGGCCAGTCTTGCTTGGCAAGGGAGGAAACAAGCCAACATGGGTGAAGGTGAAGGAGGAAATGGGTCTGGAACAACACCACAGGCTGAGGGACCTAACAGACATGGAGAACACTGCACCAACCACAGCAGAAAACGTTCTTCTCAGTCACACAGGATGCTCTCCGCATACAAGTTAAGTAGACCTCAAGATAAATTTCAACAACTTTTCAGACGACTGAAATCATGAAGAGTATTTTCTCAAGCCATAATAAAACGAAACTAGAAACACAGCAGAAGGAAAAAAAGAAAGCTCCATACAATGTGGACTGTCCAAACAACTGATTCTTAAGCTTATCAGTGGGTCAAAGAAACCACAAAGCAAGTTGAAAATATCTGAAGGAAAATAAAAATACAACATGTCAAAATATAGGAAATATAGTGGTAGCGGCAATAAATAAATAAGGTGCTAGGTAAATAAATAAGGTGCTAAGTACATAACAAAGGAAGCTCAATCAGAAATCTACTTTTAAATCTCAAGAAAGCAGAAAAAAACTAATTCAGCACAAGGAAGTGAGGAATATTAGAACAGAGATTTAAAAAACTCAGAGTACAAAGACAATATAAAAATCCACAAATCAAAAACTTTCAGTAAAGATCAACAAATCGGCACACTCTTAATCAGGTGAAGAACGGAAGACAAACAACTCAAATAAATAAGATCAGCAATGGAAAAGGGGGGCATTGCAAGTAATAGACCAGAAAATTTTTAAAAAGAAGTAAAAGAGTACTGTCAACAATTATATGTCAACAAATTAAATAACCTAAAAGATATGGATATATTCCTAGTAATATACAAGTAATACACAATCATCAATAAAAATGTGAGCAGAATTATAAATAGGAGATTCAAACAGTAATCTAAAACTTTCAACTAAGAAAATCCCAGAATGTGATATCATTTGAGAGGTGTTAACGTTTACAAAGAACTGATCTTTACTAATCTTCCAAAGAACTGAAGGGGGAAAACTTGCAGAACATTTCTGCATGATTCTGATGACCAACATAAGGAAAGACAATAACCAACATGTGGAGACAAAACTGAATCCTTATCAAAATCCCAGTGGCAATGTTTACAGAAAGAGAAAAATGCATGATAAAATCCATACAGCCTCTCAAAGGGCTGACCCAAAATAAACAAAAAACTGAAACAATAGAAAGGAATTGAGAAGCTTCACTTTTCGAAACATATTACAAAAGCAAGAGTATTCAAGGCGGTGTGGCAGAAACACAGATACATACACCAACAATGAGACAGAAGACAATGCTCATATGGACCCAGCATACTGGTTAAGTTCACGGGGCTTTTCGGGAACATAACCTCACCTGAGAAAGATCCATCCCTGACACCTCTTGCAGCCACTGCCTCCTCTCCTGGGAGTCTTCCTCTGGCAAGCAGGGGTTTTTACGGTCAATCCTGCAAGTTGGAAACACAGTTTAGTGTCTAGAATCAATACACCTCCTCCCTGTTGCCACAACACACCCTGGGAAGTCCTCGCTTTGAGGGACTGATGTGCAGGGGTCTACACAATGGAATGGAGAGATGGAGGCTAAGCAGGGTCAAGGGCTCTCTGCCTAGTTAATAAGCACAGGAGAGGAGAAACAGAACAAGGACTAGTTTCAAGTCACAAAAATGTGTAAAGAAATGACAAAGAACTAAGTAAATGTATGGCAAAGGTTCCACACAGTTGCTGGGCGTGGTGGCGCATGCCCATAATCCAAGTGCTGGGAGGCAAGAGGACAGGGATCGCTTGAGTACACAGGTTCCAGACTACCCCCGGCAACATAGGAAGATCTGGTTCTTGAAAAAGCAGCTGGGCACAGTGGCATGCGTCTGTAATCCCCGGGACACTGATGCTGGGGATCGCTTGAGCCCGCGGGATCAGGACTATCCCCGGACAACATAGTGAGACCTAGTCACAAAAACAAAAACAACTTCCACATAGTCAATGTTCCTTTTGAAAGGCACTCTTACTGTAGTAAGAGTGCACTATCTCTTGCCTCACTCTTCCCCAAGCTTCACCCCAGCTCAGGAGAAAGGCAGAGGGTGGCCAAGGACTCAAGAGACCAGTCACCATCCCCTGGCCTAACAGGGAAGGCAAGTACATGTCCACTTCAGGTACTGAAGATCACAAAACGCAGCAGTCTTACTGATAGTAAATTTGTGACCATCACCCTCAGCTACAGCAGTTTTGCTTTCTGTGGTTCTCGGTCACCCACGTTGGAAAATATTGGAGAATTTATAGACTTGGATCAGAAGGTCAAAGCAGGTCAAAGTAGTTCAACTCTAGTGGGCATATCTGTGACTGACCAGGCTCCATCTCACCAGGCAGGCGGGCAGGCAGAGCCCAGCAAAACAGAGAACATCCAACTGACCTAGACTGTGGTGTACTGCTATAATCGCTGCATCTTTTCATCAGTTATTCTTATTAACACCTTGGGGGGGGGTATCTAGGAATGCATCTCCAACGATAAGGGGGGGACAAGTGTGTGTGTGGGGGAGGGGGGTAGAAGGGTGTGAGGACTGACTTGAAACAAGATTTAAATAGATCAGATCATTAAACGGAAAAGCCTGTGGTTCCTTTCTTCCCAGCTCCTCCTACTGTGTCTCTTCAGAACTCAGGCAAGAACACTTCACATGACTTGGGGATCACCAGACGTGGAGGTTCTCCCCACACCAAACGTCCTGGGAGAGCCCAGGTTGGGGGAGGGGGGGGATCTTACACTTGAGCTCAACTCTGACACCCACAGAGAGCAGTGCACAAGATGCCTGTTCTCACCCGTGCACGTTCGGAAACCCGTCACCTGTGCTTCCGACCAATGCGTTCTGCCTCCGACTATTCTCAGCCGGCCCCTTCCTCGCTGTCTGAGCGTTCCCGCCCGGTCTGAGCGCGTTCCCGTGCCCTCTGAGCGCGTTCCCGCCCCGTCTGAGCCTTCCTGCCGTCGGCGTCCCCTCTCCTGCTCTCTGCCCCCTCACCGCCCTGGAGAAGCCATTTTCCTTTAAACCTCCCCACCCCCTACCCTGCCGGCTTCTTTCACGCCTGCCACCCGCGAGCCCCTCACCCCGCTGCACACCGAGGTCTGTTCTCCCTTCGTCTCTCTCCAGCGCCCCGCCCGCCTCAGCTTCGCAGCCCCCCTCGGCCACGTCTGCAAGCAGCCGGGTGACTAACGAGAGTACCGGTCCCGCCGGCGCCGCGGCGTGGGAAGAACGCGGGGGTCCCCGGCCGCCCAGCTCACCCGCCCCGAGGCGGGGAAGGGCCGGGGTGAGCAGGAGGGGCGGGGGTGGGGGGAGGGGCGCCAGGAGGGGCGAGGTCCCCAGTGCCCGGCCCGGCCTCGGACTTCCTGACGGAGGACGTCGGCAGCCGCGCGGCGGGCGGGGACGGCAGCCAGGGCTTCAGGCCGCCACGGCTCGGGAAGCGGCGTGGACGCGGACGCCGGGCAGGACAGCCAGCGGGGCCCAGCCTGAGGGCCGTTTTAAACGGAGAGCAAAGCAGGTCGCCGGCCTCTCGCCGCACGGGCCGAGTTCCCTTGGGGTGGGGTGGAGGGGCGACCTGAAGTCAGGCCCTGGACGACTTCGCCGCACGGACGACGGCGCGGCGAGTGGTCAGAAGCACCGACTTAAGCTAGAAAGAGGGACACTCACTCTGGGCGTTGGGCCCTCTGCTCCGCGCCCTCTGCGTCCGCGCCTGCGGGGACGGCGCGTGCGCGGCGAGGGGCGGGGCTTGGCGCGGCGAGGGGCGGGGCTTGGCGCGGCGAGGGGCGGGGCTTGGCGCGGGGCGGGGGCCGCGCCTACGGCCCTTACGCGCGCGGCTCCTCGGCTCCGGGTTTGCAAGCTTGGGGGTCTGTTGCGACTCCTGGGTCAGCGTTACTTCCGGCGGATTTTAGTATCTCTGAGCGTTTCTAAGCGCGCTGCTAAGCCTAGCTGTGGTGATGAAGCGCTGTGTGAGGGCGGCCACACACGCCGGTGCCGGTTGCAGTCGCGATGCTGGGTCCATGGGAATGCACCCGCCTGTAAGTACCACAGCCCGGCCGGAGACTCTCTGGAACCGTGTCACTTAATCCCACCTGAGGAAGTTTTTCAGGAACAACATACCTGTCCAGGAGGGGAGAGTCCCACAGAGAATCAAGCTAGGAAACTAGTTTTGAGTTTTGCTCATTCATCCTCAGGCAGAAGTCCTTATTTGAAAAGGATTTTCAAGGCAGAAATCCAGGTAGGAACATCTTGATAAAACTGGGCCAGATGGGATGGACTGATGGGATGGACGGAGCCAAGGAGAGCTTAGAAACATTTTAGCTAACCATCACTGCACGATTTTTGACAATTTAAAAAAGCTTTGCACGGAATTGGGGTGTTCAGTAGGAAGATATCCCCTTTGGGGACGGTGATATGATCATGTTTGCAAGAGAGACTAAAAATGTCCCCTCAGGTCTATGAAGTGTTGATGGTGGAGAAACCATTTAACTGGGAACGTGTAGGAAGAACACTGGGTGGGCTGGGAGCGACATGGATCCATGTTTCATGTGTAGTAAGTGGTTCCTTGATTTTAAAGGAGTGAAGTGACTATTTTGTCAATCTTAGGAGACAGTGCATTCTGCAATGATGCAGATGTTGACTTTCAACAATTAGAAGAACAAAAGTCTATTTGTTTCTTGGGTGTTTATCAATTTATCTTTCATCAATTATCTCTTGAAACTTGATCAAAAAGAGAAACCCCAATTTTAGCTCACATAAGGCATTAAATATTTACCAAAAACTAGACCAAAAAGGTAGAGGCAGAAATAAAATGCCTATGGAATGCAGATTTCTATAAATTTGCTGTGCATTGTGTACTTGTCTTTGTATGCTTATATGTTTGTACTTATATACATGACAAATGTTATCTATCAAAGTAGTTACACAAATGTTATCTACCAAAGTATTTAAAGTTACAGTAAGAGAAATTCACAGTTCATGGATCACATGTGTGATCCATGTGTGATCCATGTGAAACTTTTATGTGAAACTGATTTTTTAGAAAAGGAAAGACAGAAACACCACTGAATTATCACACCTGGAGCATTTGCCACAAAAAACACTCATTTGAGGAGATATACTTCCCCTATGCTTGTTACAGTGCTTGTGACGAAAAGCAAGAGTCACCAACAACCCAAGTGTCCACAGATGGATAGAAATGATGGCTGTGCTCACACACACATGTGCGCCTACTACTCAGTTATCGAAAGATAAAGTCTCGCCTTTCTGCTGTATTTCTTGGACCTAGAGGTTTCAAGCTGAGTGAGGTCAAATCAAAATTACATAGTATGATTTAACGCACAAATGGAATAGAGAGAAACCAAATGGATGAATTAACTACAAAGCCTATAGTGTAAGGGATGGTTATCACCAGCTGCATTAGTAGAGGTGGGGTTCGGGGCTCTCCCCATCCCTGATGGTGCCTAACTCCTCACCCACAGGGGTGTCTGGCATTTAATGCAAGTGTGAATGCAACCTGTCTTTAAGGTGCTGTGGGGTGGAAGAGTCATGCTGGAGTCGTCTGCCCCTCTGCCCCGTGACTTGTCAGAAGCCACAACCAACATTTTCAGCTCAGCCAGAGGTGTGCTTGGCGTAGCCATGGGATGAACGTGCAGGACTCGTCCCTTCCCGGGGAGTATCACGTTTCCCACTTAGAAACACATCCTGGAAGCCTTCTACTGACTGGGTCACAAAGCCATTGTTCAGAGCCCTGGGAGGATGCCTGGAGTCTGGGTAGCCCTGGCCTGCAAAGCATCGGCCCTGGTGCCAGTCAGGAACGGGGGGGGGCGGCATCGAGAGGCAAGCCCAGCTGCCCTTCCTGCCCTGCCAGAGCCCAATCATCCCAGATCTCTCCTCTCACAGGCAGGCCCGGGCACAGGAGGTTCTGTCTGGCAAGTTAGAACCGTGCCTGCTACACATGGAGGCCCACTTCATTTGAGCAGCTCTGTGACTAGATTCCAATGCTCCCTGTTCAACGAGGACCACCAAAGGCAAAGGCAGTTCCCAGCGGGATGGACTGGGGAGCCAGGCCCCAGACCCTGGCTTCTGCCCCAAGGCGCCTGATCTCACCAGCGCAGAAAGAGTCAGGTTCTGAGACGCTGAGCCCACCCCAAGCTTCTGCAGGCAGAGACTCCTCAGACACCCTTCCCTGGAGCTCCCCAGAGAATCCTCCAGACCGCAGGTCCCCAGAGAAAACAGCAGCCATGGGCCCATGGGGGACCCCTGCAGACCAGTGATGTTACCAGAGCACCAGCGATTTCTAGACCTTTATTTCTCTGTGAAAAGTGGGGGAGGGAAGGAATAAAATAAAAACGACACAGTTGACACAAAAAAACCACTGAGGGAGGACAGGGAGGTGGAGAAGTCGAGGGGCAGGGGGCCCATGACAGCAGCAGGACCAAGAGACCCGACGCTCACACCCCTCCCCCAACCAGAAGCATGTGGGGGCCCTTCCTCCCGGCGTCTTCACCCTGTGGCGCCAAGGGTGCCCCAGCCCGAGGGTGGCGGGCGGTGAGGCTACAGAGGAGGAACCGTGCGGGGAGGGCCCGGGTCAGACCATGCACCCGGAGTGACAGCCAAGCCCCACGTCTCCCCGAGGGGGGCTGGACGCCGCAGGCGTGGCGGCAGCTCCTCTTCAGCATCAGGCAAGAGACAGAACTGGGGGGCAGAACCAGCACAGTGAGCAGCATGGCAAGCCCCGCCCACACAGGCCGCTGCCCCTCCCCATCCTGGCCTGGCCCTGACGGGCCTCCTGGCCTGCACGCCTTACCAGTCAGAGCCTCCTGGGCAAAGTACTTGACGTCCACGTCCTGGTCCTGGGTCAGCTTCTCCAGGATGGGCTTGACTTCACTCTGCAGCGTGCTGCAAGCAGGAGGCAAGGTGAGGCGCACTGCGAGCAGGCCAACACCGATGATGGCCTCTCAGACTCAGGGAGGCCAAGCACCAGAGCAGAGGGCTCCGGGAGGTCAGCCACAGGTCCTAGGACTGGACAGATGGAGGCCCACGACCTGCCCCTCCCCCCCAACTGCCGCGGCTCCTGCCACACACCCAGGGCTGTCTGTGCCCCCAAGTCCGCTCCACTGAGTCAGCTGAACTCCGCTGTGCCGACACCCACTTTCTCACAACCCGCCCCAGGGCCTGCAAGGGCACATCTCCTGCCAAGAGCCTCGGCTATTTCAGAACTCCGCACAGTCAAGTCAACTCCAGAATTACCAGTTGACTTTTCATTAAAGAAGCTGCTGGGCTGAAACTGAGGTGGCTGAGTGTGCAGACAGACTTTTGGGGAGCCCCCAACCCGGGAACGCTTTCAGGTAGATCCGCTTTCATTCCTCAAAGCAAGTTTCTGTTTTCACTAGCGTGTTACAGTTCCAGTAAACTCACTCCTGGGTGGCTGACCTGCGACTGATGAGTGAGATGGTAAATCTCTCACACTCACGGAGAACGCCTCGCTGCTGCTATAGAGGGCCATGCCTCAGCCCTCCCCACAGTGGGGGGTCACGAGGATGCTTACTCTGCATTTGAGGGACCTCAGCTCAAGGAGTGGGGGGCAGAGAGAGGCCAAGTTCGGAGCAGCGAAGAGGCTGGACTCCTCCCTCCAAAGCTCAGACTGCAGACCCGGCAGGCCCAGCCTCACCTGTTGTCCAGGATGGGCCCAATCTTCTGCAGGGACTTGGCCACGTTGAAGCGGACATTGGCAACAGGGTCCCCTGCCATCCGCAGGACGGTGGGCAGCATGTGCTTGGTGGTGATGTCTTGCCCGCAGACCTCAGACAGCACCTGGGGGCCGGGGAGGAGCAGGGGGTAACCACATGCCCTCGGGTCCGGCAGGGAGCCGAGCAGTATGAGGAACGAGTCCTGCCCGCACCCTCCTGGCCGGCTGTCTTCCTGTCCCAGAGCCCCTGCTCCCTCAGGTCCTGCCCCATCTACAGATGTCCCTTGTCTTCCAGGGCTGGACGTGGGCTTCTGACCTCCGAGCCCCCATGGGGAGGCCTGGGAAGGACGGGGACACTCAGTCGCACTGGTCTTACCACCCTGTCCTCTCAAGGGGCAGGAGCACCCGACACAACGCTGGCGCCGGCCCTGCCCTGTGCACACAGAGCCTGAGTGACCCTCTCAGCTGACATGGTGGCACTGTGCTCACCATCAGGCACCATTTACAGGTGAGGAAACCGCAGGACTGCATGGCTCACGGCTGACACGGCAGAGCGCAGAGCAGTTCCGCCTGCAGCGCCCGCACGCACAGCTCGACGCCCGCACACGCACGCCGCGACAGGAGGGCACTCCGGCATTGTCACCTCCCCACAGTCCTGGGCCCACTGTCCAGCTGCCACCCCCCATGATGCTGACAGCCTAACCCCAGACCCCGAGTTCCCCGGGGACGCAGCCCTGCGACGCCACAGCCCAGCCTACCACTCCCAGCTCACGGGCCTGTCTCTGCCGACCCTCCCCTGGTGCTGCTCACGTTGATGCAGAAGAGTGTGGTCATACGGTGCAGGTAGTTGGGGTCCCCAGACATGGCCAGGACCTTGGGGATGATGGTGGCGTGGGCCCAGTCCTTCCCAAACTTCTCCACCAGCTTCTTCAGGTTGCTGGTGGCTGCCTCGCGGATGGCGTAGACTGCAAGAGGGGAGCGGGGCGTGAGGTGATGTGGGGGACACTAGGCTGGACACACAGGTGCTTACCACAGCCCTGAGGCCAGGCCAGCAGGCACTGAGCTCGGGAAGATGGGCTGGGTGTGCCACACGTGGGGCTCCCTCAGCACCCACATGAGACGCCGGCCTCATCTCAGAAGGGCCTCCTGGGCTCCACCATGATGCAGCGCTTGGCGCCGGAAGCAGCACCTGGCACAGCTCACGTGACCCCCTCCCCGAACGAGCATGTCTCTGAACAGCCAAGACAAGCGGACAGAGCCGCGATTCACAGGCTGTGGGCTGAGCCATAAGCCCAGTCTGCTGCGCTCAGCTGCGGGTGTGGTGGGGGAGGCTCAGACCTCTCTGTCCAGGCAGCCCTGGTGGCCTGCCACACCTCCCCTGCCTGCCCCGCACATCTCCAAGGCTCTGAAGAGCACAGAGCCTGGTCTCAGTGGGCATCTGTGGATCCCCAGCCACCCTGCTCCCCCTCCAGGGGCCCCCACCTTCCCCTCTGCCTACTGGGGGCACTCACCATGATCCACGAGCCAGGCCATACACAAGGAATTGAGCTTCTCATCAAAGAACTCCACCCCCTGCAGAGGGACAGCAGGGCAGCGGGTTTCCAGGCAGGCCAGGAAAGCACACACGCCCAAGCAGAAGGGCACACCTCAGCCTCACCCGAGGGCATTGTCCCCACCCCTCCCCCCTCACTGAGCTCTTCTTCCTCTAAGGGCCCTCCTTCCTCCAGCAGCCCGTCCCCAGGCCTCTGGCTCACCAGCTGCCCAGCCAGCAGGGGCATGTACTCGATAATGGCCAGTCGCACGCGCCACTTGGCGTCCTCGGCCAGCTCCACGATGGCGGGGAGCAGAGACTGCGACAGCTGCCGGATGCCGATCACCTCGTTCACACAGTCCAGGTTGGAGATGATGTTCAGCCGCACTTCTGGGCACTGAGGGGAACGCAGGGGTCTGAGGGAGGCCTGGCTCTCGGCGCCCCAGGACAGGGCACAGGGACCTCTCACCCAGTCTGCCCACACTCCCGCCCCAGGACCCTCTCCAGCCAGAGCTCCTCCCATACTAAAGTGGCAGGTGTGGTCATGTGACCAGCCCTGGCCAGTGGGTGGTACAGTGTGAAGTGTGTTGGGCGCCCCCTCAGGGTCTGGCTCTGAGAAGACTAGGCCTGCGGCTGCCTAGAGCCTGAAATGGGGGACTCAGAACACCACCTCAGACACGGGGTACTGCAGTCAGCAGGGCACAGCCCCCCATGGAGCACAACCAGCCGTGAGGACACAACTCACACTTGAGCCATGTGGCCCTGGGGTCACCCAGACAATGTCCACCTGAACCCCCAAGGACACATCACGGGGGCAGGCAGCCCCACCATGAATCATGACACCCGCACGGCCCGTCTCCCCCTCTGCCAGTCTCCGCAGGTCCCCGGGGACCAAAACCATCTGCTTTGGCCTTTGGTCGCCCTAGCGCCCAGGAACGCATCAGGCAGGGGAGGGCCAGGCGGAGCAGCTCACAGATGAATGAGTGGTCGTGGGGCCCGCGACACTGACCCACGACGATCAGCACAGCAGGCAGCAGCTGTCAGCTGCAGGTGCCAACAGAGTTGTGGGAAGCTGGCGCAGCAGCCAGCCCGTCCGGCCCCGGGCATTCAGAGCCTACGGGCACCTACCTCATCCTTCAGCTGAGCCAGGAAGAGGGGCAGCAGGTGCTCGATGGTGTTGTCCTTGCCCAGGATGGGGGAGAGGCCCATGATGACCGACGCCAAGGCTGACTTGACATGCTGATTGGCATCTGACACCAGCTCCTGGAAGCGAGAAGGAAAGGGGATCAGGTGCCAAATGGAGCCCAACGCTGAAGGAGCCGCGAGAGCGGGCGGCGGGGCTCTTCCTGCTGCTGGGCGCCAGGAGCTGCGGCTCCATCAGTGAACAGCCTCTGTCCCACGCCACTGCTCCCTGCTCCCAGGGCCCCCACCCAGCCAAGGCTCCTTGGAGGGGGACTCAATGACCTTTGCGGGGGAACAGTCCCACCCCCAACTTCAAACCTGAGCCTCAGATTTCACCCAGGGTTCCCAGGGCTTTAAACCCAAGCCCACCCGCGGGTGCTCAGCTGCTTCCAGCTAACCCGCAACGCCCATCCCCACCCCCTCTTCCCCACTGGCCCAAGCCGCTCCGCTCTCGCCAGCCCCGTTACCTTGATGCACGGCAAGATCTGGGTCATGATCACGTTCTCCCGACAGTCAGCTGAGAGGTTTTCACAGAATTCTGGGGACAGAGGGACGGTGAGACAGACCTGCCTCCGTACCTGGCCCCCAACACCCGCCCACCTGCAGAGTTCTGGCTGCCAGCACCAACCTTTGACCTTGTGGGAGGCTGCGGCCCTCACCTCAGCCTCACAGTCCTTCATCAGGTTCTGGAAGGCGGGGACCAGGTCTGTCTTGGTGATCTCGGGCCCCACTGCTTTCTGGAGCTGCAGGTGGGAAGCGGAGGGATGAGGGGCGGGGGGAGGAGCTCTGGGGACATGAGCCAAACTCCCAGTCATGGCTCAGAATCCAAGCCAAAGCCTTGGCCCCTGCTGGGGGGTCTGCCCGGCTCCTGGACCTCAGAGCCCCTAGTCCTGCTGTCCTCGCTGGGGGGCGGGGCTGAGCGTTGCAGAGCAGAGTGCCGGGCTCCATCTGTCCTGCACCCGTCACCCACACCACCAGGAGAAGCACAGGGAAGAGCACGAGGGGCCCAGTGGCCAGCACCAGGCCACATTAGAGTGAAGGTGGCCTTGCTGGCCAGACCAGTGGGGGTCTTGTGCTACCTGACCCTGCGCTCCAGAGTTATACACGCCCGGACTGTCGCAGACCAGCGACCAAAGTCAGCACTCCTCTGTGACGCACACGGAAGAGCAGAGACTATACAGGGAAGAGGGGGAGCAGGCCCTGCCCATCTCGTGGCAGTGGGCAGGTTCCGTCAGTGACCCAGGAGGGGCCAGTGCATGGAGACCCAGCCAGGCCTGGCCAGCCTGGGCAAACACACACACTCTTGCTGCCTCCTGTGCACCAGGCGCCGCCCACAGTCCAGCAGCCCTGTCCTTGGAGAACTTTTACTCTGAAACCCAGGGGAGGAGAGCTAGCGCCTCTGCCCCCCGTCCAGGGCTGGTAGACGGCCAGCACCGGAGGCTCCTGGCCTGCGCCTCGCAGGGCTGACATGTCCACAGGACCACAGAGTGCTGGCAGTGGTCTGGGGACTCTGCTGTCTGCCCAGCAAATAGCCATGGACTGAAGAGTATCCCTACCCCGCCCCCAAGTTCAGGCGAATCCTGAGCCCCAGTACCTCAGACTCAACTCAAGACAGGGCCTCTGAAGAGGCGATGGAGGAGGGGCGCAGGGGCCTGACCCAGAATGGCTGGGAACCCCAAGGAGGGGAGGGAGGACAGAGGCACCGAGACCTCACGTGGATGCGGGAGGAGACTCCACGACAACCAGGGAGAGGCCCAGAGCGCCACCCACGCGTAGGCCCGTTTCGCCTTCTCACCTCCAAACCACACAGAAACACAGCTCCGGCTGCGTGCGGTTATCCCTACAGCTGTGCCATACGCCAGCTCCCAAATGCCTCCCACTGGCAGGGGCAGCTAGATCTGGCCAGGACACGTGCTGCCTGTGGCACCCACCCCCATGGTCCCGAGGTCCCTTGGCCCTCGTCCTCTGAGACCTGCTGCTCACACCCCCGACTCCACTGGCTGACGCCCACCCCAAAGCCCAACTGCCCCTTGAGGTCCCCAGCTTCCCCGGCCGAGACAGGCTGTCAGGGACCCACCTCTGTGAACTTGTCAGCCACCATGTATCGGACGCGCCAGGACTTGTCCTCGGCAGCCTGGCGCAGGGTGGGCATCACCAGGGCCTCCAGGTCCTCCTGGGGCAGGAGCTGGGCGATGTTCACGCATGCCTCCACCGCCAGCAGCCGCACTGAGTCCTGGGGAGGGGGCGCAGGCAGTGAGCCCCGGCCCGTCCTGCAGCTGGGGCCCAGCAGAGGGGGCGGGGGCAGAGCCCACCTGCTCGTCAGAGGCCAGGTTGGAGAACATGGGGATGATCTCGCTCTTGACGTTGTCCAGCTCCAGCACCTTGGCGAACTCCCCCAGCTTGGAGGCTGCGGCCCGCCGCACCATGGGGGTGTCATCTGAGCACAGGTTCCGGAAGTACCTGGGTCGGGTGGGGTGCAGAAGAGCCCCTGGGGTTCCAAGGCAGAAAGCAAGGGTCTCCCCACCCTAGAGACGGAGCTGACACAAGCACCCCAGGGTGGCCACATGGTTTACAGGAGGCCGCGTGTGAGAGGATCCGCAGCCTGCATGCATCCCAGCACCAGCAAGCAGGGCGCTGCAGCACCTCGGGCACGCAGCCTGCTCTGGGGGCTTCCAGATCCAAGGGCAGCAGAAACCAAAACTCTGGCGGGAGAAACCCCCTCCACTGTGCCACTGGGGAATGGAGGATGTCCGGGGTGGGGTGGGGGAATGTGTCTTAATGGGAAATGTTAAACCAATGAAGATTGTTTCCATTCCTTCTTCTGGAAGGCATGTCCCACCTACAAGGGATGTGGGGCACCTCGCCAGAGGGGAGAATGGGGTGGCTGGCTGAGGGTCTACCCCACTTCTAGGAGCCTGGGGGAGTCTCAGCACCCAACAGAGAGCGGTCAGCTCCATTCCCTATGTGAGCGTGAGCAGCTGGGCTGACAGCCGGCCAGTTCCCTCTGGGGTTGGGGGACCAAAGGCAGGGGGTCAAGACTGCTCAGGGGCCAGGGGCCAGGCACTCACTGTCGCAGCTCTGCCTTGACTGCACTGGACACGCGGGGGTAGCAGACGGAGAAGAGGCCGCAGGCCGAGGTGCGGGAGGTGAACCAGTCGCCACCCGCCAGCCGTTTCACCAGCGGCACGAAGTGGGCCTCGAGGTCGGAGGGTGAATGTTCGTGCGAGATGGCCCGCAGGGACTCCACCGCCTTGTCCCGCACCACCGTCTCCTCCACTGTGGCCAGCGACTCCAAGGGTGGCTGCGGCACAGAACATGTGTCACCCCACGTCCAGCCTGGTGGGCGCATCTCCACCGAGAAGCCCTCCGTGATCAGCCACCCCAGCTTCCATCTGGTGTGTCTTCCCAGGGCCCATTGGTCAGTTCTGGAAGGGGTGGGGTCTGAGTCCCCACCATCTGTCACTTTCTGAGGAGAGCGCCCCAGCAGCCACTCCCACCTGAGCGCAGAGACATAGATGGACAGTCCACGTCCACATGCTCTGGGCAGGGCCACCACATCGCCCCGTGAGGGGACACCGCCCTGGCTCGCTGATTCCGAGAAGAAGGCGAGTCCCATGGCCGTGTGCATCTCCATGTGAGAAGGAGGAAGCCATGCAAGAAAGGCTGAGGCCCCCAGCCAAGCCAGAGCAGCTTCGGGTGGGCAGAAGGGAGAGCAGGCCCTGCCCAGAGCCGTGTAGCCTGGGTGGCACAGCTTAGGCTCAGGAGGCTTAGGACCAGGCAGAGAACCCAGCCCTGCGACCAGGCCCCGGGCTCACAGCTGCTCGGTCACTCCCAGGCTGTGCTCTGAGACAGCGGCTGCCTCAGGGGTCCGCAGCAGAGCTTGCAGTCCCACAGGAACTCAGTAACCCGACCCAATGGGAGGGGGGCACTCACTTCCTCCTCATCTGTTCAAAGGCGGTTAGGCCTATAGTCTGAAGTCCAACCTGGCCTGACAGGCATAGGAGGTGACCAGAAGTGAAACACTCAGGCTTCCAGGAAGGACCCAGGCAGGGAACAGAGTGGAGCAAAGTGCCAAGGTGAAGGCAGAGGCTGGGGCAGCCTGCAGAGGCGCCCCTGGGAGGCCGTGCCAGACACCTGCTGTCGCCACGGGAGCTCCTAAGAGCAGCCTGGCTCTCTGAGACACTGGGGTGTGTCAGGGAAAGGGTGCGGTCAACACGGTATTCCATCATGGATGACCCTCAAGACCTGATGCCAAACAGGACAAGCTGGACAGAGGGACAACTGTGCAGGGCTCCCCACAGAGCAGAGGCAGGAAGGGGGCAGCGGGAGGATGAGAAGCAGTGAAGCCTCGTGTGGCCGGGAGACGAACAGAAGGCCCATGACGCGACTGCGCTGGAGGCATCAGAGCCGCACACTTAGAGACAGTGGAAATGGCATTTTATTCTGCAATAATTTTTTTTCCTTAATTTTAAGTCTCCTTCAGAAAAGGCTGGTTGTAGCCACTATGGAAGGCTGTGTGGAGGAGCCTCAAACAACTAGTAGTGGAACTGCCACTCGACCATTCGACCCAGCAAGCCCAGTACTAGGAATCTACCCAAAGGACACAAAAACACTAATTAAAAGAGACACCTGTACCCAGACGTTTATCAGAGCACTAATCACAATTGCCAGGATATGGAAACAACCCAAAACTGAAGAATGGCTAAAAAAAGGTGTGGTATACATACACAATGGAATACTATTCACCAATCAAAGAAGACAAACTTAAAGCATTTGCAGCAATGGTTAGACTAGAAAGGATCATGTTAGCGGAAGCCAGAAAGAAAAAGAGAAATACAGGATGGTCTCACTTATATGAGGGCTACAGGGAAGACAAACAAACGCACAAGAGAAATAAAAAACTGCCAATGGAACTGAGGCATAGGGGGGAGGGAGGGTAAGAATGGGGGAGAGGGAGGGCACAAGAGATAAAGATGGTTCCCGGGTGACAGGGTGGTGGGTGAGCCTCAGGATAGACAATGATGTGACATATATACACATAGGGGGGTGTGTGTGTGTATATGTGCAATCAAGGAAAAACATTAAGTTAAATTAAAAGAAAAAGAAAAAAGGCTGGCTGTGGTGGGAGCCAAAGGAACTGGCCCGCAGGACACATCTGCTGCAGGCAGGGTCATGCTGGCAGGGTCTCGGGCTCAGGAGTGACTCACAGGGTGCGGCTGCAGGTGTGGGGTCACACAGCTGCTGCAGCAACCAGGGCCTGGTGTTCCCACAGCCCGGCTGACACACTGGAGGGAGGGAGCCAGTCAGAGGCCTCCAAGTGACTCAGTGGGAATCAGAGTAATCCGTCCCGGTGACGGAGTGCAGCTGAGCTGCTGCGACGTTATTCCCTAGAGCTTGCCACCGTCCAGGCTACATGCCAGCTTCTGCAGGAGTCCTTCCTTGGCAGCTCCCCACCCCGGCTTTGGGCTCCAGCTGAACAGTCACCTGACTTGTTCATGGGTTCCCAGCCTGCCGGCCCTTGGGGCCACCGGGCATCTGCTCTGATGGAACATCATGGCTACCAGTCCTGGGGGTCACCAAGGACTGCTCCCCAAGTGGAAGCATGGATGATCGGGGTTTCCTTTGCTGAGAGTGCTCTGTGGGGGCACTGCTGAGCGCCCCTCACCCCATCCTGTCCCCCCGCGCCTGTGCCCCCACAGCCCACGCCCCCGCACCCTGGCTGCAGGGCCCAGGCCCTCAGTGAAGGCGTGGGTTTCTGCTCCACGGCACTCTGAGGAGCTGCTGAAAGCCATGCAACCTCTCTCGGAAAAGCTGACCAGCACTGGGGCAGCAGGAGCCCCAGGGCGGCCAGGGCCCCTTCAAGCCGGTCCCCAAACCACATCACAGTCCCCTGCTGCGCACACCGAGCTGCACAAAGGCTGTCGCCCAGAGCACGGTTCCAGAGCACACACCACGCGCTACGGCACGGCCACAGCGGGAGCCGAGATGCCTGATGCCACAGCTGTGATCACATGCGC
This sequence comes from Uropsilus gracilis, assembly GCA_004024945.1. NCBI lineage: Eukaryota > Metazoa > Chordata > Mammalia > Eulipotyphla > Talpidae > Uropsilus > Uropsilus gracilis. Next base: position 45,053 of record PVHY01011968.1, read on the forward strand.
TTGGACTGAAGGCCGCTGGGAGAAAACATCAGGGAAGGCTATGGCAGCAGCGCCCTGTCCAGACAAGGAATGCAGCAGAGCGGCGAGGACTCAAGTCACAGGGCAAGTAACGCCTGGTGCCCAGCCAACTCTGCAGCCAGGGCGGCGGGCAGGAGGAGGGGGTGGGCGGTGGGCACAGCCAGGCAGGTGCCCGGCCAGCAACTGCCGAGGGAGACGAGCGTACCGTGGTCTGGGAACAGCACTGCCAATTGATGGAAGAAAGGGAAAGCCCGGGGTCCATCTTCCGGGGGGACCCCAGCCTGCCCCACACCCTGTCCCAGAGGCAGCAGCGGGCCTCCCCACCTCGCAGACTCACCAGCAGGCAGTGCACGTACTCGGGGCCTCCCACCAGGGTGGTGAAGGCGCCCAGCTGCTCCGCCAGGGCCAGGAGGACCTCATCCTCGTCGTAGATGGTGTCTGTGGATAAGATGGGCTACGTCACAATCCCCCCAAAACTGGGCCTCCCCAGATTCTCAGCACGCAGCCTGCCCACCCTCCACCAGGCTGGCAGAGACCAGGGCACAGGCTCCGCGGGGCGCTGGGGAAGCGCTGCAGCACCTCTGCCAGGGTCCAGGAGCCATGCCCACAGTCCCCCCAGGGGCGCCGACTCTCCAGCACTGCTCCCCAGCCAGAAGCTCTTCTCTCTGCCCAGGCGAGTTCACCCGTGACCCGCAGCTCAGCTCCCACCCCAGGAAGACCTCCAGGAGGCCCCCGGAGTCAGGTCCCTGGCTGGCCTCACGGCCCACCCAGCACCTCAACAGAGCAGGCTACTAGCAGGCCATTAGCAATTCATCTTTACCCTGAAGCAGCCACGCTTATGCCTGCTTCTCTTTACGAAGCAGGCTACACACTGTTAGCAATTGCCTTTACACTGAGGTAGCCGCGCCTGCTTCTCTCCCTAGACCAGCAGCTGCCTGACAA
>PVHY01011969.1:0-46062 GCA_004024945.1 Uropsilus gracilis
AAGAAATGGAGAGGAATGGCCAGGGCACAATGGGATGGCAGTTGACAGGGTGGTGGTATACAACGATGTAAGAAAAATCTACGTATGTAATCTTGTAAAAATAGTTTTGAAAAGAAATAGGAATAAAAGCTCTTCTACCTTGTATGTTTGAAGGTGGGCATGCTATGTTTTACTCGGAATGTTTGTTGTACTGGACAATGAGAAAGGCTTGAGAAAGGAATCTTCTGTCTAGAATGGAGTGTATCGAGTAATACTAGTTCTGAATCCTGCGGCATGCAAGTTGGCTTTTGACGCTGATGTGATCAAGAGTGGTGATGTGGCATTGGCAGGTAGACTTAAAGGATGATTCAATTTATGTCTGTTCGATTTGCACAGGGCACTTGAAGAATATTGTAAAACATTACATACCCATGGAAGCAGCATTATGGATCATATTTGAAAGGAATTGAAGCTACTTTATAATGATGTCTGTACCTTCACAATTCACCTTGGTCCTGAGCAGCATAAATTATGATTTTAAGGGACTCGGGGATATAGATTCAAGTAAGGCCTAAATTATCAGTTTATGTCATAAATGTGCTTTCCCATTTAAGATCGGAGGCAAATGTGCTACACTGATTTCTTATTTTCTTTCTCGAAGGGAAATTAAGTAGAATTGATGCAGGGGGCAAAACTTGCATTTGGCCAGATTTTCGAGAATCTTCAACCTTCCTCCTGAAGTACTCTTCTCAATACCCTGCTGCTTTCTACCTTCCTCACTTAATTAACTAGGAAATAATTTGATCACTTTACTTTTACTGCATTCCTGTGATGATGATTATTCTGCCAGGTGTTGTTTGTACTTCAGTTCACACCAATGACTGTTGAGCATCTACTGCTTACAAAGTACCTACTGCGCTGGAATTGGTGGATACAAAGGTTAATGTGTTATAGTCCTAGTCTTAGGAAATGAACAACTTTACTCAGAGACAAGACTGTGAAACCACTATAAACAAATTTTATGGGAAGTGGGTTATTCTCAGAAGACTTTTAATTTGGACTTCAAAGTTTCTTACCACCAAATAGAAATGGTGGAAAGAAGGGTATTATGAGAATAAGAAATAACAAGAAAAGTTATAGTAAAATCGGTATGCATGAAATAACCTAAGATTAGTTTTGCTAGATCATAAAGTGCACGGAGAGCATGGTATGTGAGATAATAGCAAGTCACTTTGATTATTAGTAATATTTGTTTAATCGGTTTTAAAAAATGTCTTATTAACAGTTATTGATGAGTAGAAAACTCTGATTTCAAAATGTAATTCTGATGATTATGAATGTTGAATTGAAGTGGTGGACGTTGAAGAATGGGAGACAATTAAGAAAGCAGTGTCCTTGCTTAGGTATTTGTTAATGATGACCTAAACCTATGGAGTGGCAGAGAAGTCTTGTGATTAATAAGTACTGACTTATCAAGTAGGGCAGATTGGGAAAAATTTAATCATAATACCATTATATCACCCTCATCCACTGTGGGAATGGTAATTATTAGATTAAAAGGGTAATCACTGAATCATGTTATTGGAGGAGATTGGTATTTAGATCATGTTGTATATTGTTGAATTTAGATGCTATTTGTATATTCAGCTGGAGGTATTCAGGAGGTTGCTGTAAATGCATGTAGTAAAAATTTAGAATGAAAAATTTGGATTTGGGGGATGTCTTTGTAGATGTGGGCAAACTAAGAAAATTTTCTTGTGGAATGACTCTATTCAGACCACAGAAGGAAGAAGAACATTTGGAAGATATCCATGCAAGCGTCATCAAAGAGATATAGTACTGAGTTAAGACTATACTACTCTACCCTTCTTTCCTTGAGAGCAAGTAAATTGTTATATTCATCATTCTGTCTGAACATATAGTTTCTCTTGAATGATGAATGAATAAATAATGTAAGCCTATGGGAAAGACCAATTTTTACAGAGGATGAATTCTGGCAAATGTTGTCTAAAGTTGATTAGAATTGAACCTGTGAATGGTACTGGAGGTAGTGATAAGTAGACATACATTGATAATTTGGTCAGAGCAGTATTTGCAGAGAGTTAAGTGTATAGTGGAGTAGAATAATAGGAATAATGTGTTGGAAATGGATATAAAATAACAGACTGAGGGCAAACTACTCTTAAGAATGATTTGAAGTGAGCAGAGAGAACTACGGAATTTTTTTTTAATGGAGTGATTTGTTCACAAACATTTTCAGGGTTTAATAAATAGCCTATTGATCGCCTATTTTTTAGACACTTTCTGGATGCTGGAATGTTTTAATTAAAGGAGGATTTAACCAAGTTTTCAGGCCTATGAGAGGGAATCAATGCTACGAAAAAAGATTGAAAATGTAAGAGATTGAATGGCTGATCTGACAGAGTAATGTATTGAAGGATAACAGACCTGTTGAAAGATACTGTACAGATTCAGAGATTAGTCTTCAAAGAGATGGACACTTCTTCTTTTGAAATAAGAAGTAAGAATGAAAGAAAAAAGATAAAAATATAGGGAGTCTTTGAAATTAGATCATTGAAATTGAAAAGAATTCATATAAGTGATTTTTATCCTCTAAAAAAACTTGGCTAATACAGTCATTTGTTGAAGTTTAAACCTTGGGGGCCTTGACAAAAGTGGAATATCTTTATTATAAATGTCTTTAAAAAATTCCAAAAGTGGGTTGAACTGGTGAAAAGCAAAGCATTGTCAATCATGTCTAAAAGTCTGTGGTTAGATAAGGTTTCTTTGAGTCCAGTGTGATATTTACATAACTTTCTTCAGCAATGTTTCGACCCCCAAACACATGCAATGAGCAGATGGATAATTGAAAACTCTTTAATTTTTTACAATTTCATTTCACATGTTTATGTGTATATACATACAAACATTTTTCCAATCATTGTCTACCTCACAGAAAGAAAAATCTTATTAATTTCATTTTGAAATTTTTGGGAAACATGTTAACAACAAAGGAAAGAACATTTACTGTAAGACTTACTTTGGTAAGACTGAATATGATTAAATATATCCTTCCAATTTATTGACTATCTTTTATGCCAAACTCAATGATAGATACTTTTCTTGCAAGTTATAAATTATACCTCCTGATCTCCCTAATAAATGATGTTGTTATGGTTGTGTTGTGTTGTCATGTCATGTCATGTCATTTTCTGTTCTGTTCTGTTCTGTTCTGTTCTGTTCTGTTCTGTTCTGTGGTCGTTCCGTTTACAGATAATACACGTTGGGGTCAAAAATTTTGCATTGAATTTCACAGGTAATTTGAAGGGGAGATGGGATTCAAATACCTGATTCCAAATATCATAAATTGTTAGCAGTAGAGTAAAATATATAGTCTTCCTTACTGCTGAAGGGATGTTAAATGGGAGTGAAGAAAGGGAATAAGGATACCTTTGCCCTTGAGCTATGTTTCCTTTGTCTCTTAAAGAACTAAACTCCACCCCCTTGCTGTCTCTGAAGGTACCTCCTTTACCCTTAGAGACCTAGACCAAAAGAATGAGTTCCTTACTTACAGTTTCCCTGGATTTTCCATTTGCTATGGTGTTAGGTTTTAGAACCTTTCAACTTTGAAAATAGAAAAATGCATGGAATCCTACTACATACTCATTGCAAAATGCTATGTAATGTTGTAAAATTCCTTAGGACCTTATTTTCCTCTTCTGTAAAATTTATTTAATAAATACTTGACAGCATTAAGCCAGATATCAACCAGTCCCATAGCGGAATATTATATGACCTCAGGAATTATCATTTTCATATAAATCTGATATAGTTATCTTTCTGCTTTAGCCTTATTCTTATTGTTCTGTCCTTGGATTTTTAGATGTTGAAGAACATTCTTCCCAGCTCATCCCTGAGGCCTGAAAAGAAATTTAAAAATTTTATACTGGAATGTAGAGTGCCCAGAGCATCCAAATTCAGATTATTTGCCTGGAGCAGGTGAAATTTTTTGCTTGGGCAGGATGAAAGTCAGATAGTTTGACTCTTTGTGCACAAAGAACAGGGGATTACTTTTTCTTTTTTGAGACTATGTCTTGGTATTTTTTTCCTGTGGAATCACAGGCTCACGTTGCCTGGGGTACCACAGATTCAAACACCCCCAGCCTCAGCTTTCCTGGCAGGTGGGATTACAGGCGCGTGCCACCATGCCCCTATATTTTTTTTGGAACTAGGTCTTGCTACATGCCCCCAGTGGGACTTAAACCCTGATTACTGTCACCGACCTCGGCTCCCTAGGCTGCTTCTTACAGGCATACGCCACCATGCCTGGCCGAAGAAAAGAGGATTTCTTTCTTGAACAATGTAAGGAAATAAAAATTATTTTCAGTGACAAAAATATGCAAACTGTTTTTTTGTTGTTGTTGTTGTGAGAATAATGATTAAATGGAGTTAAAACACAATGTCCGTGATGTTCATAATGATGAAAGAACTACGATTCCAAAGAGAAATGAATGAAAACATTGTCATTACTTGTGCTTTTTATAGTCCTTTCTTGATCTGACTCTTCCTTCATTTTCCAGTTGTATTCATTCTTCAGCTTTTATCCTGGAGCCTTGATGAGCTGCCTGTCTTAGTCACACACACTCCACTCTGCTCTTGCTGCTGCTTTTGTAACTACAGTCTCTTTGTTCTGACTACACTGCCATCATGGCCTGGTTCATGCCTTCCACATTAAGAATCAAGTTGTGTATGACTCCTCCTGAGAGATTTGCCAGACGTCTATTGTGAACTCCCAGATTCAATTGGCCCATCAAAATGAATTTTGCATATTTGAACCACAGTACTTTTAAATCATTTTATCAAATTGTCTCTGTCTGTATTTTGAACTCTTAGAGGATTAGGGTAGTGTCTTATTTATCTTTACACATTTAACATTTAGCACAGAGTTAATTGTCAGTAAATATACGTATTAAAAGCCTTTGGGTTTACATATAGGACAGTAATTATAGGTCACTTAATGTGCATTGTGACAACTTTGTTCAAGTTTTATTGGATGACTGCTATGGTCTCTCTATATATTTCTTGGTTCAGTTTTTATAGATTGTTGCTGATATAGCATGGCTGTCTGTTCACAACTTAAATTACTGGCAATACTGCTTACAAGGCACACGTTTTTCTTTATAATCCTTTGTTTTTTAACCTCTGGGGAATTCTGAGTTGCCTTATACAATCTAGTTTGGAACAAAATTACAGAGATTGCAGCTACTTGCAAAACAAGTTAAAATACATATATAATCTTTTGATGTGCATAGTTCATTGTATTAGTAAAAGCCAATTTATATGGCCTCATGTCACTAGTATCTTGCCATAAACTGGTCCCTTTTTGTAGTTACTATACAAAGAGTAGCAAATTTTGTAGCATGAGCCTTGAAGTTCTGTGGATTCATGAAGTGACTTATGTATCCGTAAAACAAAATTCAGGTTCTATTCAGTATTAATATATAATTAATATTAATTCAAATTTACTTCATTTGAAATTTTTCTCCTGCAGAATGGTAATTAGTAAATAGAATCTTAAGTTAACCACATCCCTTAAACAAGCCAGAGAACACATTTCATTAAGTGGGTCCAAAGGCAGCATTTGGATTATTGTGTGGGATTTACATTGCATGTAAAATTTCCGTTTTCTGAATTTGAAGTCGGCCATATGAAAAAATGCTCCACATCACTTATAATGAAAACCACACAGTAAGAATGGCCCATATTTAAAACAAAACAAAACAAAAAACAGGTAACAACAAGTTTGATGTAGATATAGAGTAACAGGAACACTCTCATATTTCTGTTCTGAGTGCAAACTGGTTCAGTCACTATGGAAGTTTGTGTGGAGGACCCTCAGAGAATTAAAGTGGAACTACCATTCCACCCTGTAATCCCACTACTGGGAGTCTAACCAAAGGTTACAAAATCACTAATTAAAATGGACACCTGTATTCACATGTGTATTGCAGCATTATTTATGATTGCCAAGATATGGAAACAACCCAAATGCCCCAAAACTGATGAATGGCTGAAAACGATGTTTTGTATGTACATGATGGTGTCATTTGCAGGAACATGAATGGAGCTAGAAGGAATCCTGTTAACAGAGATGTGCCAGAAGGAAAAAGAGAAATTCGGGATGGTCTCACTTTTATGAGGGATATAGGGAAAAACAAAGTAACAGATATAAATAATTTAAAACTGCCAACAGAACTGAACCATAAAGCAAGAGAGGGAGAGAAGCGGGAAGGGGGAGGGCACAAAAGGTTAAGATGGTTAACTGGTGTTCAGGAGATGAATGAATCTCTGGATAGCCAATGATGTCATACATACATATGTATGTATGTATGTATATATGTGTGTGTAATCTATAAAGTAAACTAAAAAGAAAAAAATGAAGTTAGGACTCTAGATGTTGTTTCTTTTCCTTCAGAGACTTTAATATTAAGGATTAATTAAATGATACCTGAAACACACCTTAAACACAACTTAAAAGATGCTAGGTAAGTGCAATATCACCCAGTAATGCTGAGATTAATTATCTTGGACATCATTGAAAAAAAAAAAGAACTCAGTTTTCATCTAAGTGATATAGATGTATTTTCTTGTATAGTTAAAGACAATAATCTCTTGCTTCGTTTTTATGTTTTGTTTTGAATTAATGTTTTGCAATGTATACTTTTCCCAGGTCCTGTGATTTGCATTAAATTGTGTTTTATCTGAGAATAAAATGAATACTCCGTAATTGAATGAACAGGACTCAAGAAAACAGGAAATTGTCTTATTAGGGAAGATTATTTCCTTGTTGACAATATGTTTATATGTGTTGCTTGTTAGAGAGAATGTTACATTGCATCTTTTTATTCAGACCCTATCTGCGCTCTGGGCTTGTTATCAACTGAGCTGCAGATACTCACCTCAGGGAATCCAGGTTTTCAAACAGTATATGGGTTGGCCAGCTCCCCACATGATATCTGCTAAATTGTCCAAAGTTTATGGCAGATTAAATTCAATAGTGTTTTCTTTGCTGGAAAATTGAATATATGACCAGTGGTGCAATGATGCTCTAATCATGTAAAGCTGAGAATAGTGTTGCTTTGTTTTGACTATATATGCAATGTACAGACGAATCTAGAATAAGCCTAATCTGTTAGAGGAAGAGGGACTAGAGGAGGCAGGAGTAGGCAAAGGAAGAAGAAAGTGATTATAGGTTGGGGGATAGATGACAGAGAAAATTTGTAAACTATGAATAAATTTCTTATCCTAAATATGTATAATGAAACCCAAACCCTCAATGTTACAGATTTTGGAAGTGAAACAATTGGGTGGTAATTAGATTTGGATGACTATTAGCTTCCCTAGCTCTAGAAGGAAGATAATTGAGTTAGCCCTCTCTTCACCTTGTGAGGATGCAGTGAAAAGGCAAGACAATGGCAAACCAGATAAAGGAAACTTACCAGTAAACCAAATCTACCATGACATTCATCTTGAATTTCTCAGTGTACCTGTTTTATGGTCTGTTGTTAATGGCAATGGCAACTGAAATTATAGTGTCCCATAGAAAAAGGAGAGAAAGGTGACTTTGTGTTCTGATGAGCTTTTCAATTTTTAGTTCTACATTCTCATGAATCCTGCCTTTACTTCCCGGCTGAGAGTGTGTAACATACTCCTATATTCTTGTAAATTCCACAACCCCCCTTTTATTAAATATATTGGCTAGTTTAATTGACTTTTTGTTCCATGCTCCCATAGTAATGCGAAATATGAGAGACATTTGATTTTTTGCTTAATTTATATGGAAAAAACAAAAGCAAATTAATATATTTAATGGTTTATCAAAACTATATTTTATATTGGAAATCATTCTAATGTTTATACAGTTATAATCATAAATAACTGACCTTTGTTCATTGACCATTTTGTAAAAAATGTTAAATCAATCTAGACATTTAATTTTCTTTTTTATCTTCACATAATTAAGGATTATGCTGATGTTTTCCACTTTTTTTTAATTAGTGCATCTTTAAATGCTGTGGGACATTATATCATATTAATACACACATACACAAGTTACACCATTTACATCCTTAGTGACAATATTTAAAGGTCATGCTGCCTTTATGACTTTAGCACACTGTTGCTAGAGACTGCTGATCTTTAATTAAAAGGTCAGATCTCTCATCTTCCTCCAGTGACTTATGATTATTTTCATTACCAATGAACTAAATTTGTATTATTTAACAAAGCTCAATTCAAATAATTATTGGATTTCTAGAGCTTTAAAAAATTTTAACATTGAAGGCTAAATTTATTTGAAAATACTGTACCTCGTTCCAATATACTTTCCATTAATTAGCATTGTTAGACATTCCTAGGGATATTGTGATCAGCATCCAATCTCTTTCCCCTTTGATAACACCATAGCATTTTGAAAGTCTTAGTTCTTCAAACTATAGGTGAAAGCTGTGTTTGGTTTTGGTCTCAACTCATTTATTTGGAGTACCATTTCATTTCTTAGGCACAATCAAAAATAAAATAGTTTCAGGTATCTTTTTTCATCTCTCCTCTTCCCTCAGTTCTCAATATTTACCACTCGATATTGTCATGCAAAACGGTCATGGCTGAAGATCCGTCCTTCAGGAACAATTTTATTTTGTTAGTTTCTGTGGTTAATCAATATTCATGATTGTGTATAGAAATACAGGTGATTTAAACAGTTATTTGCCCTAGTGCAATGAACATTGAGATTGGGATTGGAATTCTTGTCTCATCAACTTTTAATGGCCTAACTCATAGATATAATTTATAACGAACATAAGTGGATTTGGTGTTTGAGTTGGACTAAGGTGGGTTCCTGTAGAATATCATTCTGTATGGAGTAGGAGACTCACACTTTCAATTTCAGTGTGAACTCCTGCAATCCAAGATAGAAGTGACCTCATAGTAGTGTTACAATTATAAAGATGGTATTGTTTGGAATACTCTATTTTACTGTCATATTCTAGGAAAGTCCTTGGTCTGCGACTGTTTCCTCAATGAGTTTATAAATGCGATGGAAGAGAGAAAAGTATACACACTTATTCATGTTTATGACATATTGTCCTTTCTGTGGTAGGATACTCATTGTGGTAGCAATGAGTAGAAACATTTAATTGAGATGTGTAGGAAGTAGTAATCAGTAAAGTGATTGCTTAAAGACCCAGGGGAGTTAAACAGGTGGTGGTGGTGAGGGGTGTGTGTGTGTGTGTGTGTTTGAGTGTTTGAGAGAGAGAGATTAGGAGACAGTTATGAGAAGTATATTGCAAGTATGTTGAATGTTGAGGGAACATACAGACATTTTTGGGAAATAGAAATTACTTTGGAGAGTCTGAAGCATGGGCCTAAAACCCTATGCAATAAGTAGAAGCTGGGCCTAGAATTTGAAGGACTCTTTATGGCACAGTAGAGTGTCTAAAGCTTGTCTTGATGAAACGGGTTGCATTTCTTCATTTCAGATATGGAAAGGTACATTACCAGGTGATTTTGGTCACATTAGTTCGGATGTTGAATCCAAATCTGTGTATTTCAATGAAAGGAAGAGGCTGGAAAACTATATATAAGGGATTTAGGTCTCTAGGTTAGTGGTTTAGAGGGAAGTGAGCTGTTTCATAATATATCAGAAATGAAGTGCAGGTTTGGAATCCACCTCTCTCTAATGCCTACAAAATTCATTAGCAAAGAGTAGATGTTCAAGTAACAGAGAAGTGGATGAATCAAATTTGGCTACGTTTAAATTCTTTCCCTTTTTAATCTGTTTGGGAGGAAATATATCTTGAAAAGATATTCATAAATGAGGATACATAGAAGAGGTTCTAGCACTCTTCTAATATATGTAGAAGGAAAAAGCCAATGAGGAAATTGCTGAGGAAATGATGAAACAATGCATCAAGAATTATGGAGATAAAAAAGTGTATGTGGTTCATGATATAGAGACAGAAACTATAGCATTTTCAATGAAGTTTGTCAATTTTAAGTATATGAGAAACAGGACTCAAGGTAAAGAATGTTTCTAAGGATGAGTTCTTTTTGATTAGTGAAGACTTTTTAAATTCAAAAATCAAAGAGAAAAAGAAAATATAGGTCAGAAAAGGCAGAACTGGGTGGCAGAGATAATGTAGAGAGGAGTGAGATAAGGGCACTGTGGCAGAATATGATGTCCACATCCTTATCTCTGGAGCTGTTGAATGTATTATCAAATCTGGCAGAAAGGACATCCAAATGTCCTAAGACCCCTGAAATAAAGAGTGTAGTGTAAATTATTTGAGCGAACCCAATATAGAAAGGGGGAATCTTTAAAGATTGAGTTTGAGGGCAGCTGATGAGGACAGTCAAGCATCAAGTTTAGGAAAGGATGGGAAGATGATACTCTGTATGGAATATGATGGAACAGTGGCAGCAGTTGATATAGTGGGAGCCACTAGAAACTGGAAAAGACAAGCAAGTAGATTTTACCCAGATTCTTTAGAATGGAACACAGTCCTGCCAGCACCTTCATTTTATCCTTTTGAAACTGGTGTTGGACTTGCAACTTCCATAACAGTAAGATTAAATTTTCTATTACTTAAGCCCCTGAGATTCTAGTAACAGCTTTTTGTAGCCATAATAGGAAACTTTATACCATCACTGATGGAGCTGTCTTTGTGTCTTGAAAGCAGGAGTACATCTTCTTATGAGACTGGAGGAAATACAAGAGTGGATAACGTAGTGAGGAAATTTCAGGTGTAAAGAGTAAAGTGCACCAAGAGTTTACGTGTGTCCAGAGAGGCTCTTTCAAAGATAGTGGAAATCGAACTGAATAAATGAGAACCAGTTAACTTGAACCTAGATGTCACAGGCAGTCAGTCAGCATCATTGGTAGTGATCATTTAAATGTGGAGTGATTATTTTAAGTAGACATAATATGCATTTTTCAAAGTATTTCAAATCATTATATTTCTCAGAAGGATTATCATTTTTTTAAATTTCAGATGCTCATTGCATGTCAAGAAATATGTCTTTTTCACTTTCACCTCCCATGCTTAGAACAGTTTCTGGCACTTCATGGGTATCCAATAAATAATTGCTAAATGAACAAATTGAAGAAAAGGTTTCACCATAGGAAGTTGTCTCCCACATATATTAAGTGTCACTTAGTACATAAACACAGGTTTTCACAAAGATAGGTTTTTTGGAAACAGGTGGAAGTCAGCATTGAATTTAGCATTTTTTCATTATATGGGGTTTTGAGCTTTTTTCTCATGATAGGGAATACTAGTGTCTACCTAATTCTGGATATTTGGTAGTTAAATGAGGAAAATAACATTTTTTGAATGTATTCTACGTCCCAATCATTGTGCTGGGTACTCCTTGTCTTTTTCTCTCCCCCTTCTCCCCTACCTAAATTAATGTGCTATTTTCTATTCAAAGATAAATTTCAAAGTAATTTATATTAATGATTTTGTGTTAACTGTCCCTGTTTTATATAAATACAAAAACAGTCTCAGATATGCAGGAAGCACACAGGCACTGAATGGAAGAGACAAATTGTTTGCCAGTAGTCCACATTTTGTATAAAACCTTGATATTGCTGTTTCCTGACCCCCACTGTCACTGGAAACATCACCTCAAGTTCTTGACCTTGTATATTAGTAGGAATTGGAGTTATAATGAACCACAGTAGAATTACCACTACTGCCTAGGGAGACCTCGCTTCCCTAAACCTCATCTTTTGAGTAAGTGGCAGGTATCTGAAACATGAAAGACCACTGTTGCTGGTAAGGGCAAGCTTGCCAGTGTGCTAACTAGTTTGTGAATCTGGAGGCTTTTTCTCAATAGTGTCTTACTGAGGCATTCCTTTTGCGTGTTCTGTTCCCTGTCACAAACCTTATCTTTTACTTTCACTTGCTGCCTTCCCTGATTTTGCCATCTCATTAAGGGCTGGTCCAGGTCTCTAATGCAGTGCTGCAATGGAGGAAGCATTACAATCTAGCCCTGGTCATGAGGAGGGTCTGGCACTGGGGTGTGGGAGAGGGCACACTGCTTTTAATTAGCTACAGTTGATTTCTCACAACCTGGGTGCAGTTGCAGAGTGCAGCACCGCAGATCATTTGAATAACAGGCTGCATTGACTGAGAGCTCCCATCCCCTGATGGGAGTATGTCTAGTTCGAGCTAAGGAAGCTGATGTGATTAAGTGTGGGGTTTTTGATTAGGTGGACTTTGACAAGGCTTATTTGATTGTGTCAGGCTGGGGATTCTTGAGGAATTGCCTCTGTCTTGAAATTGAACCACAACTTGACATGTCTGGGAACTTGGGGTTTCTGGGCTGTGAGACTGAAGGTATTAATTTTAATTGGCTAAAAGTAAAGACTGAGGAATTCAGAATACTGCACCAGCCCCCATTTTCTCACCCAGTCATTCGGTTTTCTGTCGTGGACCTTAACTTAAAAGCTATCCAAAGCTATTCATGGGTTTTGCAGTTTTAGCACTGGGACCAAGAGTTTCAGATGAGTTTCTTGTCCTCATCCTGTAGTCATTGTACCTGGGTCGTTTTTTGTTTGTTTGTTTGTTTGTTTGTTTGTTTTGGTAAATAATATAACCTATAGGCTGGGCATCAGCAGACGTTGAGGGAGGCAAACACAGGGTGTAAAGAGTGGCTTGATCTTGAAAATGGTGTATAGTTAGTTACTCATGTTAACTAAGTATGGTAACTTCATGTCCTTTGTGGTTAGGGAAAGCCTTTGGAGTATGACTTGAATTTTGGGTTCAGTAATTTCTTAATGACTCAAAGGATGCATCTTATTGATGGTTCAAAAAAATTCCCAATCTACCTACCACCCCTTAGTCGAGAGAACTGAGGAGTGAGTTTTGAGGTTGTTGGGAGTACAGCTGTTTTAGGTACATATCTTTTCTGTCAGCTGACTGACTCTCTAACCTTAATGTCAGATCTTTAACTGCTCCCTGGGCATTCCATCTCACTGTTTAAAGTCTAACAGAGTATTTGGGATATTCTGGCCAAGAGTGGGTCTCTGAGGTTAAGGATATTGTATATCACATTCTAGGCACCTCTATTTACATCTAACCGTTACTATTACCTCCCTCAAAACTAATAAATGGACCCTGCTTTTTCCATGAGTTAATTTCATGAAGGTCTTCTAACATCAGTATCATTTGCAAATGAAATGGTGTTGTTTTACCACCACCCCAATCCTGGTAGGTTCACCATTGTTTCTAGGTGCCCTTGGCATCATCTTCACAGGATTTTTAATGGTGTACAAGGTTAAACCGCCAGCTGGGAAACAGCCACTGGAGTTCCCCTACATACAGGGTGATGCATCCCATTCACTGCATCCCTCCTATGCTCAGTTGTGCCCAATGTTCACCTCCACTCAACCATTTGCCTAGGTATGTACAGTTACGGGTAAGGTGTAATGTCACAGGTGCTGATCATAAAGGCCAATGATGCAAGAGTGTGAAAAATCCTGTGTTTTCTTTTTCTACAGCTGTTTTCTTTTTCTTTTTACCCAAAAAAGTTTGCCTCCAAAGAGGAGCAGATCGAACTCAACTCCTTGATTGAGTTCATAGTCGTCGTTTGTTAGACATGTATGGTTCCCCCTCCTCTGGTACAATTCAAGAAAGGAAAATATCTTAAGTAGCATAAGCACAGCAAGTACCCTTCTGCCTAGTGTTCTGCTGCTAAGTATGTCAGCAAAGGACAGATTGTGAGGAACCATGCTTACTTATGTGATGCTCTCCTGGTATTTTTAAATTCCTGAAAGTGGGAATAAACAACCAGCCATATATGCTCTTCCATGCTTCCCTAGCCACGGCATCTTCTTTATGAATTAAAATTAAGAAAGATTAATTAGTTTGTTGCTGTAGAGCATGTGGGAGATGGCTGTTCCCCCGATGCATGTAGAGAGGGTGCTACAGGCCTGTGATTCATTGCTCTGTCAGCGGTGTGAGATATAATGTATGAAAATGCCATATAAATGCAAATACAAATACAAACACTACCATCCCCTGTTGGCTAGTGATAAGGTGCTCATCCAGATGAGACATTAAGATTTAAAAGCTGAAAAGTAATAGCTGGGAGGGAGTAAAAACATTATTACTCTTCAAGCAAAGTTTCTTTTTTAAGAAAGTTATTAAAGTGCTTGTTGCCCACTCCCCCAGCCAATGATCGTTATTCAAACAGCCTAAATGGGTAGGCTATAGTCAGAAAAGATGTGGTTGTTGTTAATTCAATTAATAGAGTACAAGCTAGCAGACAAAATTGGTAGTTGGGTGGGTTAGTGAGCAAAGGACTAGGTTTTCACTAGAGACTGAATGGTGTACAACCTTGTTTCCTCTGAAAGGCAATCTAATGTTGATTGAATAATTGTGTTTCTTAACTTGATATAATCCCATATATTTTTCAAATGATTTAGATGAAAGGCAGAAAAGCAAGAGAACAGCCACTGAAGGGCTTCGTTATGTCCCTGGCACTTTCTTCCTAAGGAAAAGAGAACTATGGAGAGAGTCATTTTCTTAATCATGCCTCCAAATTGTGTTGATATTTGAAGTTTATAGTTGACCCACGATAAGGTCCCTCTAGATGAATGTGAAAGGATCATGAGTAATGGACCCATTGGAATTTAGAGCTGGAATTGGACTTAGCAGGCTTATTACTGCCCCAGAACTGAAAGGTTTGTAAAGCCCGGTGTGGTGGTGCTCACCTATTGTCCACGCGCTGGGAGGCATGAGGCTTGGGATCGTTTGAGTTCGTGTGTTCGAGACTATCCAGGGCAACATAGTGAGACCTAGTCTTGGAAAAAGAAAAAAAAAAAAAACAACACGAAACAGAATAGTTAGTCAGGTGCTGTCAAGAAGTAAAGCTGTTCAGCACTCTCTGCATTCTTGGACAAACCATAAAATGTCCCATTTGAGTCTCATCCAGTCTTGAATTAAAAAATCTGGGCATCTAAACCAAGAAACATCTTGGAGATAGACTTGCTTGTCCTTCCTTACAGTGTTCTCAAGTCTAGGGGATCTGATTCACAACTTGCATTTCCCTTTATAACCTATTTGAGAGATGACGCACTCTGAATTATTCAAACTCTTCTTGAACCAGTTTATCCAGGCTGTCTGTCTCCTGTTTTGGAAGACATCTTCACTACAACTTCTGTTTATTGGTCCCAAAGCTATTTTCCTCAAGTTTCAACTTTAGAATGTGGTCAGGAAGCTTAGTTTTAAACTTCTGGGAATATGTGAGATGACTTTTAGACTCATGAGCAAGAAAGAAATAACAACAATGCGTTCAGGCTGCTTAGTCATGTCATATTCCTTGCTTAATACATGTAGAGGCTTCTAATTCTCTATTTTATCTAAGCAATATTGGTCAATTTGGCATATGGAACTTTTAAACAATTTAATTTTTGAACATTTATGGTACAGGAAATTATATCCTGTTTATATAAATAAAATTTTATTGCAACACATTTATACTCCTTTCTTATTTATTGTTTCTGCCCTTTTTCACACTGGAACAATCAGAGAGTTGATTCTTACATAACTTCATTAGGCAGCACTGTTCTCTATGAACATTTTAACTCATAACAATAGTTTATAGCTCCAATCTCTGTTGAATTTGAAATAGCAACAGGAATTTCACATTTCTTTTTCCCAGATTGATGCCATGACATTTCCATATTCTCTTCCAAGTATTACCCAAGATATTGCTGGAAGTTTCCAATTTCATGTCTATATGTAGACTTGAATAAGTTTGTCATTGCTGACAGCCACCTGTACTCATCATTACTAAATAAGTATGTAAGTACTTATAAGTACTAAATAAGTATTCACTATTCTCATGTACCACCATCTTGTTTCACAGTTGATCATCCAGTATGTTTTTAAGATATAAAACATTTTTGTCTTATTACTAAGTAATAACCAATCCTCCCTCTCCCTTGTGCTTCATTACATTAAAGACATATCCAGGTACTTTTGCATATACCTAAAATCTTGCAGATACTTTTGTAAAGCTTCTCTGTATTTTCTTGTTCCCCAAAGTCTCAGACATGAATACCAGGTAGGCTTGATTAAGAAAGAAATCTGTTGTACTCTGATTCATATACCCCGTTTCTCTCAAGTTTGTTGTATTGTTATTTCACTGAATAACATTAATCTCTTGCTGATTTTTCTCATCCTCAGGAAACCAGAATACTTATTCCCTAGTAGACAAGTTATAGATTAGAATTCCATCTTAATGCTTGTACTAGGAATTCATTTGTTCCTCTGGTATGTATGTCCTACCATTAAATACCCAAAATATTTCTTACCTAAGCCATCAATTTTATAATTGCATGAAACTGAATTTCTTAGAACATTGAAGTACATATTTGTTCTGATCAGGAAGGGAGTCACGTGATCCTGAGGAAAATAGTTAGGTCAGTAGTTACTTTATTAATTTTAAATAAACAGTTGTATCCTAATAGATTTTATGTTGGGATATTATCAAAGTTTAAAGAGACTAGAAAAAGCTGTGCACTGTGTTCAAGGAGTTTGAAAAACCTATAATTATGAGAATAGGATATTTAAGTTTTCAAAGACAGACAAACAGTAGAAAGATTTCTTGAAATATTTGAAGGGACACTCTATAGAGTGATATAATTTTTTTTTTTAATAACTGAGTTGAACATAACTATGTCTAGTCAATGAAACCGGAATGAGAACGTTAAAGTCAGTCTACAGAAATAAATTTGATTTATTAGAATGGACCATTATGAAAAGCAGTATATTTACCTTTACTGTATATATTCTAGGTAAACCTGGAAGGCTAAACATCTGAAATTAGCATATGGGACTCATGCACTGAATTGGAGGTTCAGCTAGATAGATTTCAAACTGAGCTCTGAGACACCAGAATATGTTCTACTGTAGTGCACCTCAATAACCTGGCTAGAGAAACAGTGGGGAAGATACAAAAGAAAGATAAATGTAAATTTGCAATTAACTTGAGAAACAAAAGATACCATATAGTCACCTTTTTCCACCATCATATCCTAAATCCCTAGAACCTCACTAGCTTTGCATTAGGTGTTCAACAAATAATCGATGAAAAAATGAGTGAATGAACATATAAGAAGTAATAGCTAAATACCAATAAAAATCATGACAAAATAATTGAATGCTGGAAGAATTAAGAAATACCAGGAGTATGTGTATGTTTAGCAGGAGTATGGGAGGAAGAGTGAATCTAAAGTGACTTTTAATATTTTTATATGTCAAAATGTGAATTCAGAGAAATAGAACAATAGGTATCGAATCTGTTTTGTTCCAGTATTTTGTTCCAGTATTTGTTCCAGTTTAGTTGCAGGTATAAACTAGGCAAAAAAATGATTCTGTTAAATGAGCACATGTATACATATATTAATATTCAGTGATGTAATCGACAAAATATAGTCCAAGATCTTTTGGTCTTAGAATTTTAAATTTCAAAGGTAACAGTAGTTTACTAACTTATAGTTTTCCATGCTTTCATCTTTAATGGAAAATGTAGTATTTACTTTTCTTTGGGTATACATCCCTAGTATCTCCCTCTCATTCTTTGTATTACATTCTGTTCCTGCTATTGATTAGTTATGTCTCATTGTGTACAATCATCTGTTTTCTTTTGGATTGTTATATTAGAAAAATATTTATTAGAACTGTTGTGAGGATTTCTTCAGATAATTTGTGTAAAGGGTTGGCACACCGTAGATCCTCTTTTTTATCCCCCTAAATTTCAACATGGTGTAGTGGAATCATCCAGAAATTGATTCAACTACTACACTACATCTCATTCGATTTTTGAACTTGGACATGCTATTTGAAATCTTTGAGCCTTGGAGAGTAGGCTTACTTAAAGGGGTGAGCAGTAAGAGAGAGAATACATGTAAAGTATTTAGCTCAGCATATGATAAGTGCTTACTAAGTAATAATGGTTATGAGTATTTGGCTAGATTTCTAGTGGTTTTTATTGTGAACACTCTTCCTGAACACATTTCATGTTAGAATACAGTCTTTTTTGAAACAGGGATTACTGGAAGTCAATGAAAATAAGAGAAGTCCTGTCTCACTAGGAGATAAAGGGATAGGCCTTATCTTTTCTTAAATGCAATATATTTATAGTGTACACTAGATCATATTAGCTTTTTTCTTTTTTCCTTTTTTTTTGGGGGGGGGTAGTCCAACATTGCTAACTCATAAAGGTTTTAAGGAAGAGTATAACACATGATACTAAATCATACTTTGCCTTTTCCTTCTCTTGTCTTTGATCCTGTAAATTCTTGAGCACACATTTACAGCTTCTTTGGGTATTAGGTATCATCTCTTTACTACGTAGATATGAATTGACCATTGAACTTTAGAATGTTGCAACTTCTGAGTTAGAGAACGGGCACAGAAACTTCTATCTATCCTGACCTGGTGTCCAAAGAGTTGATAAATTTGAAAAGTCCTTGAAGGTTTGTTACTGGATATAAAGGAAAACCTGTTACATGAAATATTAATGTTCTTCTGGAATGTTTAACCATATTTCTTTGTTTCCTCTAAATACACACTGGAACAATTCTGATGTTTCTGAAGAACATTATTTATTCAGCACAACATTAGACTTTGCCCTGACTGTATTGATAACACTTGATCTTGTACCCTAAAATGTACATTACTAAGAGATCACTAAAGTCCATAGAAAAGGCAATGAATAGATGGAAATTGGGAACGTCTACCCTTGTGTGAATCTCTATTTTATAGCACTCTGAACAACAATATAGAATATCCTTGGAGGAATTCTGTTTGTAGAATTGAGTAGCTATGTGTCCTCTAGCACGTTATTTGTACCTCAGTTTCCTTATTTTCATTTTTGGATGTGAGCTGTGCCTGCCTCACAGAGTTACTCTGAGTGTTTGATTAGTTTTTGTACATACAGCATTTATAATGGTTGTTATGAGGTACTTACATTGGCTTTAATGCTTATTCTGCTATAACAGCAATTCTAGCTGTTATCCTATTATTACTTTTCCACTTAGTTTTCCAAATCTTCTAATGGACACAAGAACCCAAATTAGTATTCCAATCTATTACTGAATCTCATTGGCTCTCCCTTCAAAATATATCCAGAATTTGACTTTCTTATTACCTCCTTATCCATTTGAACTCTTTCAAATCAATGTCACTATTTTTAATTGTTTCATTATCCTTCAACTGGCTCTCTACTTTCACCCTTGTTCCCACCTACCTCCAATTTTTTTCCCCCAGCACATCTGAGTAATTGCTTAAATCTATGTTTGATTTTGACTTTCTAATATTTAACATCCTATGTTCTCCTTCATTTCAGAGCAAACCCTGAGGTTTTTATGTAGCCTTAAAAGCCCCCATAAACATTTTGTTTTCATCAAGTTAATCTCACTCTCAGACTTTCTACTTAGGCATCCTTGACTACTTTTTATTCTCAACATTTTTTTTCCTGTCTGGAATTTTCTTCTCCTACATTATTTGCTCACCAATGAATCCTACTCGTTTTTTTCACCTTCTTTTAGTCTTATATCAAATCTTTTTTTTTCTGTGAATGCTCTCCTACACCTACATTAAAAACTCTGACTGTTCTAAAACTCATGAAATTTTTTACATACTGTGAAGATCACACATTTATTTACATTAATTTATATTGACACAATATGCAATTTAATTTACTTGAACATTACTATCGCTACCTTTCCTTTTTTGAATTATTTGATGTGCCATGTTTTGTCCATTGCACTAAAAGTTCTGAACTTTGCCATTTCATGATGCAGTAACTGTAAAATAATCCTGTAAGTTATTGTCTATCTGTTGCTGGAAATAATCCATTGTAGTTTGAACCAGATGCGAAATACCTCATTCTTCAATATAATATATAAGATCTATGCATCTTTACATTTCTTTCATATTTTTACATTTTCAGAATTTATATTTCCAAACTATATTTCATTAAAGTTAATGAAAGCAGATTTATGTCTCATCAGAATCTAAATTATGAGAGAATACCTACCAGGGAAAGAAGATTAGTTTATGTTCCCTAGTGGGACAAACATTACAGAGGAGTTAGAAATCTAAAATAATGTAGTTCTTAACCTGAAAGAATCGATGATCTTAGAGAATGTATAAAATATAAATCACCAAATGATAAAATTAAAATGCAAAAGTTACAGTTATTTGTATCACCTCATGAGCTGCTTTTACTAGTTTTCCATCTCATTGCGATTTTCACTAGGTAGTGACCAGTATATTATGTAGCCACTGGAAAATCAACGTATTAAATTATAACAACTGTAATTGAGGCAATCTGTACAAGATAAATAAGGTACGATTTCACTCATGTGAAAAGAAACTTTTAAAAGTAAAATCAAACTCTTTGATATAGAGAATATATTCTTAGTTTTTAGAGTGGGGAGAATATGGGGTATAAAAGGTAAAAGGGTCAATCTGTGATCATCATTCAAAAGTAGATTTTGGTAATAATTATGATATAGTGCATGTAGATGTCAAATTATGTTGTACACCTAAAACTAACATAACGTTATAAGCTAATGCTAACTGTATAAAATATATTTAAAAATCAAAGAACTTGAGATCAAGTCTAAAACTATACAAATGGTGGTAAAATAGCTTGAGATCTGAATCCTGTTGGGAGAGTACAATGATCAAAATGGACATAGATGAATGCGAACTACTTCTTCAAATAGATGCATTTTGACATATTTTTGAGAGTTACTGGCTCAAAGTGAAAGAGGGAAAAGTTTATGTCGTAGATAAGAAGCAGGAATAGACTGAAATATTAGATTATGATTAGCAGGTTGATTTTTTTTTTTTAAATAATGAATCATCTCCCTTATGTAGGATATAGGGAAAACAAAAGGAGAAGAAAAAGTTAAATTTGACAAACTGATAGTAGTACTGAAGCATGTAGAAAGGTGGAGGGAAGAGGAAGGGGGGGAGGGCAAGGGAAATGTGGAGGGAGCAAGTGAAATGTGGAGGGATGAGCTCTAGGGATCTGGATAACAGTTCATGAGTGTTTTGTTGCTAGGAAAACTTTGGCTATACAGTGATATAAGAAAAAATATATATGTATATTTAAGCATTAAAAAAGATAAAAATCTTAGCAGTTTGTGTTTTTTCCCTATTCTTTGGAGTTACTGTTACAGTAACAATAATAAGGTTTATTATCACTGAAACACACCTTTATTTTCAAGCTTACATTTAATTGCCATAGAGTTGAAGTTATGAGATACTGTTACGTTATTTTAAAATGGTTATGAAATGTGATGTTTGTGGTTTGTGGGTGCTAAAAGACAACAGAAATTGGATGGGTTGTTTATTTCAGGTGGGTATAGCCTAACTGAACATGTTATATGAGATAAAGATTTAGGAGATTGGTAAGTCAGGCCTATTGTCTGGATGAGAAAGCAGTACAAGAGAAATTTGAGCATCATTCATCCACATTTTCCTTTCTAACTGACTGTTTCCAAATAACACATGAATATTTTCATTTTAAATACTTATGCTATAGATAACTCTTTCCTTTATGACATGTTTCTTACTGGGCAAGCTGTGAGACCTCTGAGCATAAATGTTCTTTTCTTTAGTAATAGCTGATAATTATAGCCTCAATTTATGACACTGTGATAACAGAATGAAATGATGGATCTTAAAAATTTAAAACTCTCTATATTGTCGACACTTAATCATATGTAGTTCTGTATAATGAATCATTCTATAGTTAAATGAAGATATAGAACGATAACATGCATTGGTATTGGTTTCTCTTGTAGAACTGGGGAGGCAGATGGCATCTTGTTGGGTGTTGGTATTGTCAATTTCATTTTTAAAAAGGGCTCATGTTGTTGCCTTTGTCATCACTTAGAAGCATTGCTAGCTTACATACAAAATGGGACAACTTATCCTGCTATTTTTTTTTTATGGTTGATTCTTCTCTTGACTATACAATTTGAAAATCCAGGGCCATCGCTTTCATCCTTTTAAATGACTCTGTAGCTTCTCATTCATATTTTGTAGCAAACAGATGCTATATATTTGTTGAGAATAGCTCTAGTATGTTTTTATTGTAAGATATGGACTTTATTGACCTTTCAGAAGATAAGACCTTTTGTCAGAAGGAAGGATAATGTCTTTATGTTGATGAATTCTCATCTGTGAATAGCTCCTTTGGTGATGGAGAGAGTTGTTGATGTTGAAGTGATACATGCTGGTTTCATTCTGGGTTTGCAACTATGTAAGTGTGCTGGAGGTTCCAACAGTAAAATAGTGAAAGACATAATTCCTTGCATAACATCTATCAGGTGATACATTTCCCATTGTGTGCAATTGGGACAAAATAAACAGATGACACAGTGTACACCAAGTTGAAGGAATCAAATCAATCAATATCTATGAACAGTATTGGAGCTCAGTTTCTTAGAGGTTTGACTCCTAGAAACACTCTCCAAATTCTTTGAGATACAGTAAAGACTGTGTTTGAAAGACAGAAGCAAAGATAAAAACATGCTTGCACATTTACAGTCAACAGCAACAACAACAACAAAAAACAAACGTAGACTCAAACTAAGAGAGACGGATTGAGGAAAACATAGGCAGAGAGACAGACCAGGGGGAACGCCGTTATTCTCTGTATCAATGTAGAAGTCTGCTTTGTCTGGAGTTCAGTGAGACAACCAACCTGCCATGGAGACTGCTTATAAAACCAGGGGCATGACGTGTGCTTGAAAATGTCAGTGTTCTTGTGAAACACGTTGGAGCTACTTGGAAGAATGTATAACCTGGAAAGTTCTTAAGAGGTTGTGAATTGGGTTCCTAAGTAGATGTATGATGTGCAATGCCTTTGAAATCTCCATATAATCTCTAGTGACTCAGGCTTCTACTCTGAATCAGAAATTAGATAAAGTTGATCAAGCGAAATCATATCCACACCAAGAGAAAGTAAGTCCCATTGTCTAAAGCAGATAGAATGTGAGGGAAAATTTTTCAGGTGCTAGTAACTGGCAGTGAACTGAGAGAGGGTGTGAGGGACGGAGTACATTAAGTTTCAATAGAAATGGTATAAGAAAGTAAGTAAGTGTGTAATTGAGTTTCTCTTTACTCATTTATTGAAACAATGAAAAAAAATAGTAGGCATCTTAAGATTGAGGCTAGGAAAGGAAAAACAGCACAATTTACATAATTTTTAAATAATGGTATTGTTATAGGAAAAGGGAGAGAGAGAGGCTCTTTAGCTTTTTCTTAAAATCCTTTCCCTGAGGCTCTTTAAGTATTACCAAAAATCATTTGCCAGCAGCTTCCAAGTCCTACCTTTGCCAATTGTAGCAAATGCCTTTTTCCTCAAGTACTCCGTACTTTTGTTATATGGATTCCAGTCACTGCTTCTCAGTTTCCAAGCTCCAAAGACTACAGGAAAAGAAAGTCAGAAGTGCATTTTAAAACTTGTGGCTTCTTGGCCTCAATTTACCCTTTGCCAGTCTTCAACACTAGGGGTCCTTACTGCCACCCCAGCCGTTATTGTAACTTAAAAAGCCATAAGTAGACAGAGTAAAAAGAACTATTTATTCTAACAAAGTGATCTTCCAACTATATGTATAACAAGATAAGCATGAAAACCCTGTTACCCCACCATTGTTCATGCTCTGTCCTTTAAAACCCTGTTCATGTCACTAAATGTTCAATCAGTTCATCAGCAGCATGCCTTTCAAATGGCCGGCCTCCTTCTTTGGCATGTTCAAGTTTTTCCAAGCAGGTAGTCAAAAGCATGATGCTGTCTTCTCCTTGCTGTATCCTCTTCACTTTTGGCAGTACCTAGAAACACTGAATCACAGAAACCAGCAAATCTCATTTTCTTTGCAGGTCTAACTTATGGCCTCTCCACCAAACCTCTAAGCCACCGGATATGGCAGTTTTCAACACAGGAGTTCCAATTTCTGCTTACTCTTTAACTTTCAGCAGGCACATTAAGCTTATGATTATTAAAATCCTGAGTCCACAGGGTACATGGTCAGGATCGCATCCTTTCTCCCAGAATGCTAACCCCAAAATGGCTGATCCTGCTCTTTGTCTTCAACCCTATTAATATTCTTTTTGCATCCAAGCCCTGCTTTCCAAGAGGTACTCCAGAAGAAGTAAGACCAAACCAGTTTTCTTTGAAATTTGCAAATCTATAGCCATGGTAAGATGGCTTCATTTTCAAGCTCATCAAAAAGCATCCTGCGGGCCGGGCACGGTGGCTCGTGCTTGTAAGCTTCAGCCTATGAAGCGGCCGGGGCTTAGGGATCGCGGTTCGAGTCCCGCCTGGGGCCCGTAGCGAGACCTAGTTCCAAAAAATAGCTGGACGTGGTGGTGCGCGCCTGTCATCCCAGCTACCTGGGAAGCTGAGGCTGGGGATTGCTTGAGTCTGTGTGGTACCCCGGGCAACGAGAGCCTGCGGTTCAATGGGCAAAAATAGCGAGACCTTGTCTCAAAAAAAAAAAAAAAAAAAAAAAAAAAAAAAAAAAAAAAAAAAAAAAAAAAAAAAAAAAAAAAAAAGCATCCTGCAATGTAATGCTAATTAAGGCACCCAGGGGGCACCCAGTATCAGTATTAGTATGATTAGTTATATTTAGATTACTTATATTTAGATTGGAGGAATGCTTCCATTGTTTAGAAAGTAAATACTAGGCCTTGAAAACTGGATTGCTACATGCCAGAAAATGAATCTATACTGCTCAGTCACAGCATGCAACAAAACCAACTCAAAATAGATAAAAATACTTGGACATAAGACCTGAAATTATAATATACAAAGGAAAATATAGGAACAGTACTTATGACCTATACCATAGAAACATCTTCCAGGACACATCTATATAAGCAAGTAAAACAAATACATAATTTGTCAAATGAAAGTGTCTCTGTGCTGTAAGACATAATAACCAAAAGAAAGAGACATGAACCAAGAGGAAAAATGTTTTTGCAATCCATTCAATTGCTTAGAGTCTGATAGCAAAGATGCCACAAAGAACTCACCTAATTAAACCAAAAGGAAACAAACAAACAAAAAAAACAGTCAAAAACCAGGCAGAAGAGATTAAAAGATACTTCTCCAAAAAGGAAATAATTTTTTTTCTTTATATCATCATAACGATGTACAAAAAACATACTACAAAGACATAGGAAAGAAAATCAAGAATACACCTACTCCCATTGTTTAGAGCAGACAGCTTTTTATATTACTTTTCAGTCTGTTGCTTTACATAGTTTTCTCTGGGTGTGTGGTTATCTCTCTACTCTATATACATGCATATATGAAAAATTCAAATCATAGTGTAGTCTTTATACTGTTTTGATAATGGACGTTCCTGCTATAACGTTTTATGCCCTCCAATGTCTATTTGTGCAATTTTAGGAAGTATCTCCTTTAAAATTTGTCACGAACATGTAGTATTCCACTGAAAGAGGGAAATATATTTCATTTAACTAGAATTTAAAATCATATGTACATGACTCTAAACCTTATTCTTTTTTTTTTCCAGGAAAGATTAAACAATATATAACTGAAAAAGCATAATGTTACATGTGATAATGGGCAAGTGTGAGTGCAGTGAAATAATTCTGGGGTTCTTATGGTCTTCAGCACAATTGTATAAAGAACATGACTGCAGATTTAAAGGCTGTTATGCATATTAATTGTGTCTTCAAAAAATAAGAGATCCTTGGCAGCAAATAAAGAAAACTATTACCATTTTCCTCATGATAAGCGGATTGCTAGTTTGATTAGAAATCTACCTTGTTTTACAGCACCTACACTGTGTAGTGCAAGAGCACTCAAGGTGAAGTGTGAAGACATATTCCTCTTTAAACTGAGGTAGTTAAGACCCCATAGAAATACTTATTCAACAGAGATAGATTTATACAAAAAGAATGATGAAAATTTTTGTTGAATTTTTTTAAAAAAGGTCTATCTCTTGCTATTGTCTGCTCTAGCAATAGTAAGAAGTACTTATATGGAGTGAACTTATTTTAATTTGGACAACACCTTGTGACTGAGTGCCTGGACAATTTACCTAGCTGATTTTTCCCTTAATCTGATTTCATTTATTGCATTGTATATGCCTCAAAAAGGAGGTTCTTTGACAGATATAGGGAGGCTGCTTTTCTGCACTACCTAGGAAATCATTGGCATTAGGTAATTTCCTTCTCAACATTTTTCCATTTTTGTTCTGTTGTTTGGTGTGAAAAGGGGTGTGCAGTATTGAGTTATGGGGTGGCAGACTGGCATAATGACAGAGGTCCTTTCCTTGATGATAATGGTCTGACTGAGCATGAAATTTCTGTTTGTTCAGATTGGGAATGAGCCTTTCACAAAATCCACACAATTGAACTTGAAAATTATACAGTTCTAGAGAGGAGGACTAAACCTTTGCCCTGTCTTAATAAGCTCTCACTGCTCTTTCTTTTCCATGCCATATCTCTCAGAGCCACCTCCCTTTATCTTACTCTATCTCCTCTTACACTGTTTGTGTGTGCCTAGATCACAGATTACAGCATCAGGCTTAAGGCCAACTTAATGTTTTTCCTATATCAAAATGCAGCGTATCCACAGCTTTGTGTCCGGAGAATAGTTGCTATATCTAGGGAGTATGTAAGCCAGGAGACTATTCTCCTGTTTGTCTTTGATATTGTGAGTATGCTAGGGTGGCTATTTTATGATCCAATTATTGTGGGATAAGCCAGTAGACCTGGACCCACAGCACTATAGCTTTTGGGCTTAATTTTATTAATTCCTGTTTCCCATAGGGCTTGCCTTTCCATGGGGATGCTTTCATGAGAGTTAGAGGTCAGCACTGCAGGTGCCTACCTCACATCAGTGTTACATCGCGATATTTTGAGTGCTACAAAGGATAAAGGGGTAAGATTGCTGGTTCTCTCCTTCCCCAGCAACACAGATGTTTATATACATAGGCACCTATATTAAGTTTATATTGTCATTCGCTCAGTTATAAATACATGAAAATGTACATAACCATTGCCCACGTGATTCTTGGAGCAATTAATGGTTATGAAATAATCATGAATATGTGAACAAAGATAGAATTGAAATAATGCTTGGTAGGTATTGTTTCTAATTTAAAAATCTTAAGTTTCCATTAATCGGGATCATCATATTTATACACTATAATGGCATAGCAAATATTCTAAGTTGTAGCATATGTTCTCCAATTTCAATGAAAATGTTTTTGCATATTTTATGAAAAATACTGGTGCCAGTGTACTGTGATAACATATGTGTGTACATGTGTGTGTGCTGTATAATAACTGGAAAGTGAAACACCAAAGTGTTAGAGGTGATTTTCTCTGTGTGTTATTAGAGTTTTTAATTTTTATTTTGGGAAATTGAAGTTTGTATAAAAGATATTATAAATACATAAGATTTTATAATTATTAGCTAACAATAACAATCTGCTAACATTTTTTTCAATTCATTTTATAAATAAGGGAAATAAAACTGTGATCATAAGATTGCCCCTATTCTTTTTGTCCTCCCCTTTATGATGAAACATAGAAAATAATAAATTCCATATATTTTGTTTCTATCACTATTGATAATATTTATTTTCTTTTTGCCTTCATTTTCTCATTTGTTACAATAAAAAAATATTGCTTTCGTTATGAGGAAAAGTTATTAAATTTTCTCCCCTGATGCATTTACATTTTGATTTAATTTGCAAGAACATTGTATATAAATGATCTTTTCCTGGTGAAAAATTTACATAAACTGAAATACATGCTGCATAGCTTTATTTAAGTATATCCAGATGTTTCTTGCTAATTGGCATTGTCATCTATATACCCTCAAATCTTGACCTCTTTGTCCTCTTAGCTTTCTCAGTTTAAATGGGAAAGCAATAGTTTTCATCTCATAGGGTTTTATATAGATTGTATGAGATAATGCCAATAATTTAAAATATAAACTATATTTAGCACACCTATTATTATGACTGTCTTTGCCCGTTTGATAGGGATGAAATTATTCATATAGTACAGTAGTTTTAATACATGGCCACAAATTCTGTGACTTTCTCTATGCTCTTGAATCTGGGTAGACTTGCTGATAGTTGACATGACATAGTGCCATTTAAGCAGTCCCGTGACCTTTTCTCAGTAGTGTTTGTTCTATATGCCATATGCTGTCAGTTCCTTGTGAGGTTATCCTCTAGATTTGTACAAACTGGAAGAATGGAGTTGTGAATGAAGCCTTCCAGTTGGGTATCATAATGAACTCAGTTGATTTACAGGGACCATAGAATTACACTGTCAAGGTTTAACTGAATTATTGACCTAAAGATTTCATTAGCTATTAAAGAAGCACATTGTTTAATTTCATTCGGTTTTGGAATAATTGAATATTCATTAAGTATGGGACATACCATTTTAGTGTTACCTGTTAATATAAAGTCTTCATAAATGAGAGAAACAAATTGATTGCCAGGTTTACCTTCAATGTCTTCTTGGATATGAGTTTTATGTCACCAATAGATAATTGATATTTTTCAATACCTACGTTATTGCATGTAACTTTCCTTTCAGTGGAAAGTTTTCCAACAGTGGTTTTGGCCATGGGCATACCTTTGGATACAATAAATTGTTTTTAGTTTCATGCAAGTTTCGAGCTACTGTATCTTAGTGTCTAAAATTCCGTTATCATATGTGTTGTGGTAGCATATTTTATCTAGGTGGCCTGGAGGAATGAAGAAACTCTACAAAAGGGTCTGGTATTTAATAGCAACCCTAGTAGGTCTTATAAATTCCTTTCCATTGCTCTTGGGTAGCAGAGATAAAAGTCCGGGTGATGGGGGAGTAGTTAAATAGCTATATTCAGGAATGTTTAATGTGGGATTCCAAGCATGGACTAGGAAGAGGTAAGTGTGCAGTGCCACAGTAGATGGTGGTGTCCTTTGACAGATATCACTGCTTGGACACCCTTTGGACTATTAGTTGTTCATCGGTGGGTTTGTACAAACCAAAATTAACTTACTGATAAATATGTCTAACTATATAAACTATATAAACTTGTTTTGTGGAAACGCTATTAAATGGAGATTCTATATCCAATAAAGTATTAATGTCTTACTATAGCATTTTCATATATTTGTGTAGAACTTTGCAGTTTATGACGTTCATTCCATGCTGGAAAGAAGGTGATACTATTAGAATTTCTCCATAGTTTCACAGGGGGGGGGGGAATCAAATTCTTAGAGAAAATGAATTACCCCAAAATTCATAAACAAAGCTGTCTCAAATATTTTTCTCAACTTCTGTGTCTCTTATTTCTCCTGCATTATTTCTTGCATTCAGGATTTAAAGTTGTTTCTTCTTTAGACAGCAATGTCCATTATATAGACTGTACCAAAGCAAAGACACCCTGTATATAGTCTAATGAACATTTCCTCCTTGCTCGGGGAAACAAATGCCCATACTTATAATAGAGCTTGGAATTAAGAGATGTTGAAGCATCATTTTTTAAGAATTCAATTTTAATTGAAATAAGATTAATTCTCCTTTTATTTTTAGTTTGCTGTGGTCCATTTAATGTGGATGTCCCCATTGCTGACATCATTGGATAATTCATCTGGGCATCAGGACCCAATATGGACCACAGCAAATGGGGGTCAATGCGGGAGGTTAGTTCAACTTATGCTTCTTCCTGAGCCGAGAGTCCTTATTTTTAAATCCCTTTCATTTTGACTTTGTGGTTTGGACAAGTTATACTTTGAGTTTCAGTTGCTTCATCAGCAAAGAGGGGATTTCTTTTTACGTGCTTGAAGTCAAGCAGTTAGAGCAGATACTCTCCTGAGATTCCTTCCCAATTTAAGGTCTAAGATTGTAATCTTTCCTGTTTGGTTTCCCTTTTCCCTCTATGGTCCTCTCATTCATGAATTTATCTAAGCCCTTTGTAACTGATTTATACTTTAGATTTCAGGGTAATGAGTTCCACTGAAGTTCAAATTCCTTTTTCTTTAAAACTCACTCTTTCAAGCACCATGGGGCTATGGAATGTGACTAGTAAGCCAGGACCTGGTCAAGTCTGTGCAGTTCCTTGGTTATACTAGGTCCCTGGCTGATTTGAACACCATGAATGCAGAAGAGCTGTGGGGAAAGGGTAAACAAATCTCAGCCCAGTCTTTATTTGTTTCTTAATTCAATTATATTTACAATCTATGAAGCATTTTTACTGTGATTTTAAAATTGACTTCTTCAATCCTTAGTTTAATAAAATTTAATTTATTTTTATTGTTGTCAGGTAACTTGCATTTCTCATGGTTGTATATTTGTTATGGTTCTTAATTACATTATAAACATTTGTGATCGTCACAATAAATATAACTATGGTATTATATAACATGAAAGAATGAACCTAAATCACAGTGGGTGAAAATAATATTGGAATAAAGTGAATTCAGAATCCAAGTAAGTGCAACTTGCCTACAGGAAATATTAATTATGAAAACTATCGTTTGAACAGCATCACTTATTTGAGGGACAGAAAATAAGTATGAATTTCATGCCAGGTTTTTTTTTTTTTTTTTTTTTTGTGCTCCCAAACAAATGACATTTGTTTTGAGTGAGATTACAATATATGGTTTTCAATTGAATTATACATAAGTTATCTCTTAAGTTTTAGTAAGCTGATATAATGAATTAAAAGTTATTAATGGATCTTCAAATATCTTTCTGTAACTCTTAAAGTCTTCTTAAATCTTAGACTGAATTTTCAGCTGAATTAATGTGTAATGCTTTGTTATACAAAGAAGCTGACAACTCATATTTGTTTTTTTATCTATTTCCATTTTTTCTCCATAACAGGTTTTTATTGACATAACATTGGTTTCCAACACTCTATGATTAAGGAATATTATCTTTAGATGATGTCACCACAAAACCTAAGAACCCATAATCCTCTACCACAGACCATTTGTCGTCTCCCTTTTGCAATAGGCACCAAGCACTGCTGATTTCATTGCTGTGGTTCCTGCCCTCATGGAATTTAATGTCCAATAGAATGACAGTTAGGTTAGCAATGTAAGCCTTAGGCCGTTAGCAATTTTCCTTCTTGTTAGGATGGTGCATAAGTTACTATGTTACTGAATTATTATCTTTTTTCAATTGATGTATTCTTTTCAGTAGGCAACAAACTGTTAGCAAGATTATGACATTGCATTCTTACCAGTTTCATCAAGTCCACATTAAATCTCCATGAGGTTTTATTCTGGTTTTGTTGTTGTTGTTGTTGTTTGTTTATTTGTTTTGTTTTTAGACTAGGTCTCACTATTTTGCCCGGGGAACCACAGGCTCACATTGCCCGGGGTACCACAGACTGAAGCAAGCCCAACTTCAGATTCCCAGGTGGCTGGGATTATAGGCCCACGCTACCACGCCCAGCTGTATTTTTTTTTTTTTAGGGATATAATTTTTATTTATTTATTTTTAAAATTTATTTATCTATAAATTTCACATCATTGCAATCCCAGGGATTTCTCCCCCCGCCCCCCCGGGCTGTATTTTTTTGGAACTAGGTTTTGCTCTGTGCCCCCCTGGCAGGACTCGAACCACATTCCCTGGACCCAGCAGCAGTTTCCCTACGCTGCCGCTTACAGGCATGCACCACCATACCTGGCCCCACAGGGTTTTATTCTGATAAATTTATCATATTTCAAAAATTCACTTAATGCACATAACCACTGCATATTATAGCTTAGCCTGGCCTATCTGAAACGTGCTAAATGTACCTATTAGTGTAGAATTTGGCAAATTGTGGAACAGAAAGCCCATTTTGTTATGAAATTTTGTATGTATTTTGTAATTTATTGAATACTGTATAAAAAGTGAAGAAATACAGTGTCTATATGCAAAATTTTAGGTATATTTTCTTTTAAATGTATATGAATTTCCCACTGTCTTAAACTTGGAAAAGTATTACTTATAAATCATCTGAACTTACTCCCTGTTTTTCTTATCTTTCACCCCCTGTATACTTGCTAAATTTCTTTTTTATACAGACTGACAAGTGAAAGATTCAAGTTACCATCTTGGAAAAAAGAAAATTACAGAAGATTGACCGTTGTAATGGAATCATACTTGAAATAGGACTTGGAAATTTTAAAAACACAATGAAGGGTCTATTATGAGAGTTTGCTTATATCTCAGTATTTAATTCTCTAGTGTTTTTCATTGATTAGACTCAAGTATTGAGACTTAGAACTTATTGAAAACATTTTTTTATAGAAGGTGGATATGAGATACGGTTTCAAGTCTTAGCTGAATAATTTGATTTAATGAATAATGTAGTCATTTAATGAAAATGAAAATTTGTACAAACATGTTGTACAGATACTGTCATGTAGAATGTGATTTCAGTGTGGTTATGAGTCATGTTGTGACAAGAAAAACCTTCACCAATAGATTGAAGAAACCTGATTTCTGTCCTTAACTATGAGTGTTATTAGTCTTGAGACTGTGGGCTGGATCCTCATTAAATTTTACATTCATTGTTTGAGGGGGGAAAAGACTGGAGAAGTGTAGCTTGGAGTAAATAATCTATTCCATGAAGTTAGAAAAACAGTTAGGTCACTAAAGCTATTTGATAATGTTATAAATACATAGATGCTAATGTTGACAGTGATACTGGATAAGGAACAACCTCAGAGAGTTGCATTTTGTCGGAATTATATTTGGATTCAATGAATCAATGCTATGCATGGTGCTTGATTAGAGGGAGGGTCAAAGTGACTTTAATATATTTTGTTAAATGAGACTTAACCATTACAGACCCAGGAATAGAAGGAAAACTTTGAGACTCAAGAGTATGAGTTGCCAGTATAGTGGGAGGAGAATCAAGCCCATAGTATAGTCTATCAGAGCTTGAGTATTTCTTGAAGGTGAGATAGGTTAAGACGACTGCAATCTACCACAAGTTTAGAAATAAGAGCTTGGTGTGTAGATGATGAATTATTCTAACAATATGCTTGGAACTAGGAATGTGCAAAGTGCATACCCATGTATAAAGTATCTCTTTTTCCATTATATCCACTATTACACCTGGACAAATGTAGATAACTCAGAATACCATGATTCTTATCGGAGGTCTTTGACAGAGCTGACCTTTCATCATGTATATACACTGGTTTGGCAATTCTGAACAAGAGAACAAATATGAAGTAATTTTTAATATAATGAAGGTCACATTCTCTGAAGGACCTGTTATGTTCCTCCTGGTTTATCATGTGGATTCTTTTCAATTTGATCCACTTTCAGAGTCATTGAGAAACTCTCCTTCTACTTGTCTTGATTTTTCTGTAAACAGAGACATCCAAGAGCTGCTTGGTAATTATCTGCCTTTTATTTTTCTCCTTTCCTCTGTCATTTTTAATTTCACAACCATTTTCCTGAAAATGAGGTTGGATAGAACTGAGACGTGTCGTACCTCATCTGTTGCAACACACTGGAAAGAACGGTAATTGTATACAGATTATATAACACCTTTAGATGAATCTTATTTCCTTCCCTTAGATGGTGCTAATAGGGTTTGAAAGGAAAACATGAATATATTAGATGATGGCTGTGGTATCCTATAAAGGACTGTAGTTACTTGAATAGATTGTACTAAAAACAAATGTGTTCTCTGAAGATGTCTAAGAAGTCCTCTGTTTCAATTGTGGAAACGACAATCTTTTTCTTTTATCAACTAGTGTTCTAAGACATACACCATTTTTCCTACTTTATACTAGAAACTTCTCAAAATCTCTCCAAAACGATTATAGTGCAAGTAAATAGAAAAGAATGTTATCTAATGCGAGCTTTTGAAAAAATTGCTTTTTGTCTTAGATATAATATTTTTATTTATTTGTATTGTGGCCAGAGTGTCAGACATTTATAAAAGTTGTAGCATATCCTTACTAGGAAAATGGTTTTAAGAGGGTGATGGTAATGATGTTGTTGTTGGTGGTGGTTTGTGAAGAAATGTTGTCTATGTAATTTGTCTCTCTGAATATCAGAATTTGACTGTAATTATCAAGTGTGGTTGACATTTCCCTGGTCACTTTGAACAAAAATGCCACAAGGCACCTTTTTAACATATTACTTGATGTGGCTGCCAAAGATTTAACTGGGAATTACAAAAAAAAAAAAAAAAGCAATGTTGTAGCACTCTACTAAATGGTTAAGTAAGAAGTGTAAATTTTAAGAGATAGTACTCTGTTAATTGAATATCTGATATTTTCTGTATATGGGTTTGTTGTTTTTTTTTAAGGCTTTAAGCACTTGAGGGTAATGTTATGTCTGTTTTCTTATGTGATCCATGATTCTTTAATTGTGGAGTTGTCCAAGTACTACTGATCCTTCTTCAGTGCCTGGAGCTGTTTTTGCACTGTACTGCCCTGTCCTGTAGGTATTTTATAGCCATGTCTTTTATTTGGCCCTCTGATTAAACACTTGCTCCACAATCCTTTTCATTTCTTAGTGTTTATCAATTTTATTTTCTCCTAGTGTCTCTTGCGTGTTACATATTACATTGGGAGTTAGTTTCATATGTTTTTTTTTTTGCCCTTTGGCTTTCTATTTCTCCTGTAAATATTCTGTGTTTTCTGATAAATGGCTTTCAAGGTGGAGGCAGTGTTTTCTAAGTTTTTCATTTACCATTTTGAAGAAACCAATTGTCAGACTGTACCTATGTTATAATGACTGAAATTTGGAAAATTGCCATAGCAATATATATTTGGTACTATTAAACATACCCTTCAGAATTTATTTAGGATTCTATTATTTTACATCAAACATGAGGTGGAATAAGCTAATTCAGTGACACAGAAAACCGTGAATGAATTTCTATTTCTTAAACCAAGAAGTTCAGATTGACATACATACTTATAGGTAGAGAAAGATATCATAGCTTTATGCAAGGTAGTAAAAAAGATAAGATTTTTTTTCAGTGTGTGGTGGCAATAGTAACTGTCAGCAATTAATAGAGTATTGCCCATACCTTGGGTTCAGTGATTACACTAGTCAGTGCAGGGAAAAGTTTGCCACTTTGTTTCAGAACATCTATGTCACTAGATGAAGATATTCAATCCTCAAACCTCTTAAAAAGAATCTATTGGGATATGTAAGTGATACTTCAGTTTTAGGTGAAAGTGATTGTTGGAAATAATTCCACATCAAGTATCTAGAGAATGACCGATTCATTCATTACCTTAATATGTCATATTGGGTATATTGTTGAAGGATATAGTCTTTACATTCATATGGAAACCAAAAAAAAAAAAACCAAAAAATAGGATAGATGAATGATTTCTTTCTTTTTTAAATAATTTATTTATATATAAATTTCACATCATTGCAATCCCAAGGATTTACTCCCCCCCACCCTCCCCTCCAATCCCCCCCCTTTCCCTCCTGCCCATAGTTGTGTGCTTCAGTTTGGTTCTTAGCATGTTTTGTCTTTTCCTCGTGACTTTTGTTTATTTTTTCACTATATCCATATATTAGTGAAACCATTTGACTTCTGTCTTTCTCTTTTTGACTTGCTTCTGCTAGTATGATTTCTTCTAAGTACATCCATGTTGTCATAAAGTCATCAAATTTGTCATTCTTAGTTGATGAGTAATATTCCATCGTGTACATATACCACATCTTTTTCATCCAGTCATCTGTTTGGGGGTCTTTAGGTTGCTTCCATGTCCTTGCAATTACTAATAGTGCTGCGGTAAACATTCGGGCACAGGTGTTCCTTTGTACCCACATATAGGTCTCCTTTGGGTAGATTCCCAAGAAAGCAATTGCTGGGTCAAATGGTAGTTCCATTTCCATTAATTTGAGGGCCCTCCACACAGCTTTCCATAGAGGTTGGACCAGTTTGCATTCCCACTAGCAGTGTAGTAGTGTTCCTTTTTCTCCACATCCTCACCAGCACTTGTTGTTGCCTGTTTTTTTAATGTGGGACATTCTTACTGGTGTATGGTGGTATATCATTGTAGTTTTGATTTGCATTTCCCTTATTGCTAGTGACATAGAGCAGTTTTTCATGTGCCTGTTGGCCATTTGTATTTCCTCTTTGGAGAAGTGTCTTTTTAGTTCTTCTCCCCATTTTTTGATTGGGCTTTTTGATTTGCTTTTGTTTAGTTGTGTGGATCTTTGGTATTAAACCCTTATCACTATTGTGATAAACCCTTATCACTAAACCCTTGTGATATTAAACCCTTATCACTATTAAACCCTTATCACTATTTTTTCACATTTGGTTGGTCTTCTTTTAGTTTCTTGTGTTGTTTCTTTTGCTGTACAGAAGCTTTTTAGTTTTATGTAGTCCCATCAGTTTATGTTTATGGATAAAAGACTTAGAGGTCAGACCTGAAACCATAATATACATAGAGGAAAACTTGGGTAAAACCCTCCAGGAATTACAATTCAGGAATCCCTTTCTGGAAGCATTTACAGATGGCAAAAAAATGAACAAATGAATGATTTCAATGAAACAAGTATGGACATAAGTTCTGGTTGTTACAGAAAGAGAGATTAAACAACTATGGGGGGATAAAGGGAAGGTTCCAGATGGGGTGATATATGATGTTTACTGGGGATTGAGAGAAGTATACAAGTGAAGTGATAGAAAAAACAGGCATCTAAGTCAAAGGAGGAATCATGACTGAAGAAAGCTTATAGTAAGAATAGCAAATCGGTCGCTATTGTTGTAATACACAGTAAGACATAGGAAATGAAATTGGTTACGTAGGGAGGAACCAGATTGTTATGGAATGTATGTCAGGTTGAACACATTTTTGGTGTTTCTTGAAGGGAATAGAGAGATACTAAAGAATTTTTAGATACAAGGGTTTATGGAGCTATTTTCAGTTTAAAGAGACACACACTTCTGGTGTAATGTGGAAGCTGAATTGGAGGGTGTTAGAACTCTAGAAGAGCATTTAGCTCACTATTATCTAAGGCCATGTGAAAAATAAGTAGATAGTCATAGA
The DNA here is from genome assembly GCA_004024945.1 of Uropsilus gracilis. Lineage (NCBI taxonomy): Eukaryota > Metazoa > Chordata > Mammalia > Eulipotyphla > Talpidae > Uropsilus > Uropsilus gracilis. The sequence continues at coordinate 37,109 of PVHY01011969.1, forward strand.
AATTTAAAGGATATGGATAGGTATTAACAGTGTGAAAAGGATTTATGTAGTTGCATGTATAGGACATGGTTAATTTGATTCACGGGTTAAGTATGTAATTTATATATTTAAAAAAGGGAAAATGTAAGAATCGCCTAATATGACAATGGGAAGAGGTGTCATATTCACTTTTATATGTAACAAAAATATTTGAATGTACAAATCATGTTTTCCATGGGTTTTAATTTTGATGGTTGGTACAGAGGATTTGAATTCCAAGGTCTTGTACTATTTTCTTCACCAAGAAAAGAGCAAATATGATTGCTAAACCAGATTGATTAAAGAAATTCTTAAAGTTTCAGTTGCATAGCAGTTTAATTAGCTAGAACATAACATTCCCTTAGCATCTCACCTATTGAAGCTTTATTGTACTTGGAAAATAAATCTATTCGAATTTCAGATATTCTATAGTATTTCTGTCAATTTGGCCCTTTCATTTATTTTACAATGCAGCACATTTCCCTAATCACTGGCCAGGAAATAAAAAGCAATCCTCCACTTTACCATTGATCAAATTCTCTGTAGTTTGATTTTTACATTCTCTGTTACCTCTAGAGTGAATCTGTTCTTTTTTGCTTGACCCTTCACTCATATTCATTATTGATTTTTCTTGAAGGATGCCAAAGCAATTACTGCCTACCTCTTGCTTCATCCTTTGTGAAAGGATCTCAAATAGCTTCTTAGGGCCCTACAAAATCAAGGATTGTTTACACCAATCACACAACTCAACACTTTTTCTCAGCTTTTCAAGATAAAAGTTTGAAGAGCCCACTGATTAGAGTGCTTTTGTGGATTGTTGTTCTGCATCAAGTTCTTTACTTCCAAAGCACTTCTTACCTTCACCTTCTATTAACAGTCCAAGAAGCATTGGGGCACAGAATCAAGTAAACAAAATGCTGAGAAAGGGAGTAGTTCTGATTATCATGATTTCTTAGCTATTGGTCTAATAACTAGTTAAAGCACCTTAGTTTGCTGTGTTTTGTTCTGACAGTCTTTTTGAGAATATATTAGTGCCCACCGTGTCTATGCTCGTGAATAAAATTGAATTGACCTTTTTTAGGTTTTCTTTGTTCAATTTGCTTTTTTGGACTGCTGCTATTATTCTTTACTTTTTGGGTAATTGCCATTTAAATATTAAAATCCTATGGAGTTTTTGTTTTGTTTATATGTTTGTTTACTAGGCTCTAGATACACAATCATTTTCTGGTTTTTTTTTTCCTTTTTATTTTCTAGAAGTGGTTTTGACCTAATTCTACTTTTACTGTTTATGTAACCTTAGTAATGTCATTTTGTTATTCACAGCTCCACACTTTGTTTTTTTTATTTTATTTTTATTTTTACATTTATTTATTTATTTATTTGTTTGTTTGTTTGTTTATTTAGAGACTAGGTCTTGCTATTTTTGCCAGTGGAACCGCAGGATCTCGTTGCCCAGGGTACCACAGACTCAAGCAATCCCCAGCCTCAGCTTCCCAGGTAGCTGGGATTACAGGCGCGCGCCACCACACCCAGCTATTTTTTTTTTTTTTTTTTTTTTTTTTTTTTGGAACTAGGTCTCACTACGGACCCCAGGCGGGACTCGAACCGCGATCCCTAGCCCCAGCTGCTTCATAGGCTGAAGCTTACAAGCACGAGCCACCGTGCCAGGCCACAGCTCCACACTTTGAATGTTTACTTTGAAAGATGAATTTTATCATTGGTAGCAAATGCTGTTAGTTGTTCTCAATAAAGCTATATGCCTCATTCATTCATTTCATATAGCAATATCAAAAAACATTAAAATGTAAATAGCTATATTTTGTAGTCTTTTTGTCAAATAGAAGTCATGTCCAATGAAAAAAGTGGATCGTTCATGTTGCAACACAAACACAAGTAATTTCCTTGAAATAATGATCTTACTATGTTTTAGAAGTGCATTACGGAGATTTTTGCATATTGTGACACAGGGTAATAAAAAAGCACATACTTGAGGATCAAGTTTTAGCAAATAATTTTCATCTTTCACCAGGGACATTTTATTTTATTTTTTTTAATTTTTATTTTTGCATATTTTACAATATATGATTGTATAACTGCTAATCCCCATGGGAATACCCCCCCACACCACATCTCCCCTGGTCCCTTTGCCTCCTTTCTTTTTGCTGTTTGTCCTTGTTTAGTCCTTTAGTTTTTTTGTTTTTTTTTTTTCTTTGATCCATTTCCTGGTCCTTGGTGAGGGTGCGATTTCCCCGGGTTTGGTAGAACGTGCTGTTTATCATTCCTGTACTGCTTTCGGAGCACCTTTGGTCTTGGTGGATCTCTTCTTCGCAGTTTGTGCCACGTTTTCTTGCTTCAGGTCTTTGGCTTTGGGGGCATGACTCCGCCTTATATTTTGGAAGAGCAGATCCTCGAAGGGACATCCATCTGCTGATGGTAGTTCTCCTCTCTTGGGGCTTTGCTGTGGGGCCACTGCCATTAGAGAAGCCTCTTCTTTTTGAGTCTGGGTCTTGCTATTTTTGCCCGTGGAGCCGCAGGCTACTGTTGCCCGAGGTACCACAGACTCAAGCAATCCCCTGCCTCAGCTTCCCATGTAGCTGGGATTACAGGCGTGCGCCACCATGCCCAGCTATTTGGGGCTAGGTCTCGCTGTGTTGTCCCGAGCAGGACTCAGGCCGCGTTCCCTAGCCCCGACTGCTTTGCAGGCTGATGATATCAGGCACGAGCCAGGATGCCCGGCTTTCCGTGGTATCTTCCGTGGTATCTTCCCTCTAAACAGAGAAGGTGTGCAGTGCCCTTGTTGACATGTTCTCTGTGCCAAGTTTTTGCTCAAATCTTCTCGGTGACTTTGTAGGCATCATATTTTATTGGTTCTCCCAGTTCACTGCGTGTGGTGCTCGCCTTGTTCCCCTTGAGTCCTGCCCAGGTGGCACATGTTAAGGGACGTTCCACCAGTATCTCACTGGTTTGGTTTCTATGGATGGATATTGTCTTAAGGTATCACTCCTGATTAGAGCTCACGTGTTGAAGGCAAACCCAGGGGAGACTGTGGCGAACATACCACCCGACACCCTCCCCACCCCTGCACAACCAGCCCTGCGTCTTCAAAGGGCTCAGATGTGCGGTGCGGCCTCATTCCGGGCTGACCCCAGCCCCACCCCGCCTGACCTCAAGGAAGCGCGAGGAGCCAGTGCATGCGGACCGCGGCAGCCGCCATGGTGGCGTGGCCGCCGGGTGCGCAGACACAGAGACCCACGCAAACCCTTCACCAGGGACATTTTAAAGTAAAATTGTTTTCTTATGCACTCCTTTCTAATTCATGACAGTAAGTTATACAGTGTCACAGTCTTGATCCAACACAAGCTATTTGCCCACCGTTACTTTTGTATCTTACAGAAAAATGTCAGCACAATGAACAACGCAAATTGTGATTATTATTATTATAGATGTAGTTTTAATGCATCTTTGAACCAGTAAACCTCAAGGTTCAGTACATTGTTGTTTCTGGAATTTTGATCTAGAGGGTATCTTTAAATAGCTATTTCCTACCGGATTTTCAGAAATTCTACTTGATGAATTTGGGTAAGGGTCCAGCATTTTGAATTTTTAACTAAACTCTAACTGAATTTGACAAAGCCTGCCTATGGGGTACATTTTGCGTTTCATTCATTATAGAATATATACCTTCACATCAACAAACACTGTTCAAACTGTAATGCACACTTGTCTAAAACAACAAATTGTTTTAAGTTATTAATAGTAATATTCATACAGGTTCTATAATTTTGTTTATTCAAAAGTTTGAACTGTTGGCCTTTTCTTTTTTTATGAAAATCTCCCATATTTACTGCCTTAATTATAATTTGTTGTTTTCATTTGGACCCATTTAGACTTTATCATTCCTGGCTAAGTTGTATAAAGTGAAATAGGAGTGGCATGCCACCATCTAAGCCACTATTCATTCTAAGAAGAAATCTCTACTGTGTATTCACATCTGAAATTAATCAGATTATTTTTTCCCTTCACTCTTTGTTCTCATCATTATCTCCTTCTGGAATTCTGACCTTAGTTGCTGTACTTTGGAAAATTCATTGAATGTAAGTCTTGTATAGTTAAACAACCTTGGCTAGGATACATTAGGTTACAACTGAAAAAGAGGAAAAATATAAATGGGAGTTGGAGAGAAAAATTGGAACTTGAGTAAAAGCATTTCTTATGTAATTGGCTACCTGGCTAATGGTCTTCCCTTTGCTTAACAATATAACCTCTGAAACTCAGCTTCAGTCACTCTTGATTTCTCTTCATTTTTCTATCTTCTAGTATCCTGCAAATGACTGTCTGGATTCTGAGATTTGTTTTGAATTTGGGACACGTCACCTTCCATCTGAGGACTCCTTGTTGCCTTATTATCTTATCTTGCTAATATTTGAAATTATTTACCGAACACAACTCTTTGGTCTTAAAATCTTCCTAAGTATGGAGAGACAGCTTTGTTGTATTTGTATCTCTTATTCATTTGTTCACCCCTTCCTTGAGACTATTTCCTTAATTATGGAGGCTTAGATTCAAGCACTTCAAATAAAATTATCTTTAATTATTGGTTTCCAAGAATACTGAAAAGTGTTATGCAAAGTATGCTCCCCTTTATGCTCATGCTAGCAGTGTGACACATCATGAAACAGACACTAATTTACAACTTTGCTTTGGTTTAAATGTTGCCTGAGAGTCATCTTTTTTAGGATTGTGCTGGAATAATTCAACCTGATAGACAATTGTGGATGATGAAATTTGTTGAAAGATCTGCCTTCATCATGCTTCAAACATTTAAAAGGATATCATTTTAATGTTTAAAGAATTTTGAATAATGGTGGGAGTGTTTACCACTTTGTTTTTAAAACCTGAGTTTCAAATCTGATAATTTTTGGCTATTTTTACTGACCCAAGTCTGCGTATAAATACACATATTTGTACATAGCTGTTTATTTTTTAAAATAATATATATATATTTCACATCATTTTAATCCCTGGGGGTCACCCACTACCTCCCCTCCGTGACCTGTACGCAGCTATTTAAACTTTAAAGATCAACTATTGGTATGTGCAAAAAGCAATAACAAAATGTCCCTGATAATACTTCTGGTCCTAAAATTCATTATGTATTTGTTTGACAAATACTTTATTATATTCAGACTTTATTGGGTATCACAAATGTTTTTCTGTTGAACTTGCCCTGTTTTATATAAAACTGATAAAACTTTTCAGCAAAGCAATCAAATTTTTGTAAGAATTACTTCAGTCAGTTCAAGCAGGCTCTTTTGACTTGAATGATGACCATAAAAACAACTTAGGTAGTAGAAATTTTGTTTAACCATGTTTAGACATTTGCATTGTTTTCTTCTATGCAACAGAGGTTAGTGACTTGTATCTTTAGACCATGGGTTCTTGTAACATATAATTTATGTGGGAGGATAATTTATGGTGGTATTTATTTTTATGTTCTTTTCACTTTGTAGACGTTTTTCCTTCCTCATCCTACTAAAATAAACACAGCTTTTTGCTTTTTTGACAGAATAGTTGAAAACTCAAAATTCATGTAACTGTAGCAGTAGTTTTCAGAAATGCAAAAGTTGACTCCTGTACCAGTCTTCTGATTTTTAAAAGCACAATCTCTTTGAAAGGTAGTTTATATGGATGAGAAATTCCAAGATATAAGATGGAACACTTGGAATAACCTAAAAAGCAATGTTGATCATTTTTGTTACAGGTTCTCTTTCTTTTTCTTTTTCCTTTTAAAACTTTTAAAATATTTGTTATTTTTAAGAGACTAGGTCACACTATGTTGCCTGTGGACTTGAGTGATCCCTAACCTCAGCTTCCCAGGTAGCTGGGATTGTAGACGTTTGCCACCATACCCAGTTTGGGTTACAGGTTTTCTAATTCTGACAATGTTTTTTAGGTTCCCATGCCCAGAGAAATAATAAATCAAGCTGTTCACTGTTCAGATTGGGATTTACAGTAGAAAGACTAGAGACTTGTCCATATGTATCATGGGCCTAGGAACAAAGGTGAAGATCTTTCTGAGTGTGACTTTGGTAAGATAAAATGCCATGAGACCAGAATGACTGAATTTTTGCAGAGGGTCTCATTAGTAAAATTCAGTCACCTAAAAGAAAATAAAAGATGGTAACATCATGTACTGAGGCCATTCATCACTACTCATTGCCAATAAACCACTGAAGCTTGGATTCTGTTATAATACTGAGTGTTGGAGAAATTATTCCTCCAATTTTCTTAACTCCACTTTGGTGTACAGTTTAGGCATTTTGCATATTCCTCTAATGTAAATATTTTGGAGCAAAAATTATTTCTCTAAAAATTGCCTCTAGAAAAACCAGTAATCTACAAGCTGTGTTTTTTGTTTCCTTGTTCCAGCAATTTACGATAGCTCACTTATAGCAAAGTACAGTAGTAATTATATCTATCTGCAACCCTGCTATTGAAGAAAAATATATTCCCATCCCATTTGAAATGCCATGATGTCATTTTCATTTGTTTTTATTTTCTAACCAGCTATCTCCTTAATTAAGCCAATTAAAATATTCATCAGTGTTGGGTAGGATTGAATCTGTACTTAAACATTTATTTGAATTTAGAATATGTGTAGAAAATGACATATCTAGATTTAGAAGAAAATAGCTATATTTTATATCCTACATAATTTTCTAAATTTGTACTACTTTGAAAATTTTTGCAAACCTAAAATGGCCTTTATTCCCTGCTATTTTCAGCTATGATTTATGGGATTAGTTTCCATATATTATAAAATTTGTTGTGTGCATGAATAGGAAACTACCACCTAAGAAACAATCTGGGCTTAATGGGAAATTGCCCAGTTCATGACATGATATTAGAAACTCTAAATGAAACATCTGAAAGCTAGTCTCGTGTATTCTACTAACCGCTACTTGTTTTTCACATAATACACTCACAGCTGGAGGATTTAAGAATTCTCACTTTTGTGGCTAGATTAGTTAGTGGTTGTATTTGTTTTACATACATATGCATTTACAAATCAGGATATAAGTGTTCTGAACAACATTCTGCATATTCTGACTCTACCAATATTCAATCATCAGAGATAGCAATCCAAGAAAGGCCAAAGTATGGATAACTATGGAGTTACCCTGGAATCACTATGTCCTGGAATCCTTACTGTTTTCACGAGCATGGTTTAGAGAATACCATTTTTGAAAAATATATATGATTTAACTACCTGTTGATAATTTGGGATACCTTTTTTGTTGTTGTTGCTGTTTATAAGCATAGTGGTAAAAATGTGCCTGGGATTCCTTGGACCACACGTTTTGATAATTTTTAGATCCATTTTGGATCCAATTTTTTTATTTAACTTTTTTAAATGAAGCACCATTGTTTTATATGAAAAACTAAATATAGAAGCCAAAGCAATCCTATTTGGTCTGATTCATTGTCAAGAGGATAATAGTAAGAAAATATAAATTGTGGTGCATCCTGAATTTCTATATGAAAGTTTGTATTTCATCTTTAGTTACTGGACACTCACCAGAGTTTATTGGGGTTAGGAGTTATAAGTGACATTTATGGAATAGTATTGTAGTGTTGTGCTGAACAAATTCTATCATGAGAAATATGAGAAAACATGGGAACAAGCTAGAAAATTTTACTGAATTTCAGTTTAAGGAAAAATTAGACTTCTTTGCACAAGTTAATATTTACAAAAATGCTTTAAAAACTTGATTTAACTACATACTGCTATTTTCTATTTGTTCTTAAAAATTTGTGGTCTAGAAAAATTTTTATCACGTACGTTTACTTGAATATATGACTTCCAAAGTGTCAAAACAGTAACTGTAAGTGTTAAGAAATAAAGAAAACATGTTATAACAAAAAAATTACTCATTTTCTAAAGAATATCTGAGCTAAAGTATACATTACTAATAACAGAACAGAGGAAAAATTCCCTTGCAGTCTAATCTAAATTTAAAAAAGCAATTTATCTAATGAATTACATTAAATTTGTGCTGGATATACACTATCTCCATTGATTCTGTGTTAGGAAATGGATTGGATTGGATAGAATGTTACTATCAGATATTGAAAATGTGATTTTTCAGTTTTTAATTTGTATTTGTGTGAGCACTGTGTTTTTAATTTGACATCAGGAGATCAGTTTTATAAAGCACAATTACATTGCTGATGTACTTGGTATTTACATTCTAATCACAAGAGTAAGTCACATGATTGCCAACAGCATCACTTTTACTATTTAATGAAAAAAATATTATGGAGTAAATTGTAATATTCCAGATGACAGGGCTATCGACAGATTTTATTTTTGCATGTTATTTATCAGGGGCAATTTTATCTCCAATACATATTTCACAGGAGTTGAATATATCTCTTTTTAAAATCAGAATAACTTAGTTTTATATCATATATGTTTACAATATATTTATGTCAATAAAGATAAAACAATATAACTACAATCATACTTTTTAACCAGTTTTTTTTAACTGTTGTACTTTACACTTACTATTGTGTTTAGTACCTGGTTATAAGAAGAAATCAACTCAGGATGTCATTGGAAAAATGAGCACCTTAGTACATTTTAAACAGTGTATCTCATTTGTTCTAAAGGGGTTGGGGTTTCTTTTGTAAAATATCTCTTTAGGAGAATTCTTCCTCTCCATCCATAAACTAAAATCAGTGAGGTAAGTTGGGATAGTCCATACTTTAGTATCCATTATGTTTTATGGAAACGAGGCAGGCCTGTGTAGAGGACACATATAAGAATGTGTGGATTTCACCTGGCTACCATAGTAGGATACTATTGGCTCTTTCTTTTTCTTTTTCTTTTTCTTTTCTTTCTTTCTTTCTTTTTTTTTTTTTTTTTTTTTTTT
>PVHY01011970.1:0-15691 GCA_004024945.1 Uropsilus gracilis
CTAGCTAGGACTTCCAGAACTATGTTGAAAAGGAGTGGAGAGAGTGGACATCCTTGCCTGGTTCCGGACTTTAATTGGAATGGTTTCAGTTTTTCCCCGTTGAGGATGATATTTGCTGTGGAAGGAATGTTTTCTTGAACCACCTCTCTCAGGTGAAGTATTGTGCTCACCTCATTTGGCTGCCATTCAAGTTTCTTTCCCAAGGACCTTCTCCCCTGCCTTTCCTGCTAGGTGCCCCTTAGTGATATCTCCACTTTCTTTCTTGAGTTCAGTCAACATGGATTGCCACCCCAAGATTTCTCTGCCTCTTCTCAAACATTTCCCCTCAGTACAAACTCAGAGTATTGTCAGAACACAACCCAGTAATATACATGAGGAGCATGAAACCATGTGTAGCTTCGATCATGTGATTTTACTTAAAAGTCTGTATCTCAACAAAACAATGGCGGACCTACATAAACACAATGTATAAAGGATATTGAGTAGAGCTTTATCTAAATAGTAAAAAAAAAAATGAAACAAGTGAAATGTACCCAAAAGAGATTTCAAAAATCAGTTATAATTTATTTTCATGGTGGGATACAAAGGGGCATCTAAAATGTGTTTTAGAAAAATATTTAGTCACAGCAAAGAGCTTGGGCTATGCTTAAAGTGAAGTAACAGAAAACAAAGCTACTATATAATTGTATTCTAAATTTCTGGATTTCTCAGTCTATAACCTCTTTCCTTCATATATTTTCCATTAAAAGCATTAGAAGAAACCACTGCAAACTCAAATCTAAAGAAAACAAAAATTTTCCCATTATTATAACAAATTATTTTCGTGTTCATTTCCAGGCCTGACTGACACATGTGCATATTTTAATTATTTTATAGTGGTTTTAATTTTATTCTACTTTTCTGTTTTCCTATGTGTTCCACAAAATTCTTATTTCTTTATAAATGGATAAATGCTATTAAAAAACCTTTTTACAACTCCTTATACACATGCAGATTCAGGACCAACCCCCCCCCACTTACCATTCTGACATCTTTGCCTCTGTCACAGGGGTTCAGCAAGTCTTCCACACAAGGGATTTATTCTACTCATCCCTGCCTTTAGTAAACATTTCTAGGTTACTAGGATTTCTAGTAAACATTTGCTGGCTTAGTATAATTCCTACCTAGCCCTGGAGAATCCCAAAAGGGAGTCTCCCATTACTATCTCACTGCTGACACTGACTTCCAAACTTCAGTCTCCCCACAGTCTGTGGTGCCTTCAAAGAGAGGGATCTATGGCTTTCCCATAGCCTTGAGTGACACCCTGGGCTGTTTAAGGTCTGACTAGCCAGTTTAAATGCCACTGGTTCCACCTCAGACTTTCAAAATGATAATGATGACACCTCAATGAAAAAAAGAAGACCCCCGGGATTATCTGTCTCCAGGCTGGCTTCCAAACTTGGCTTCATACAAACAAAATGGCATTTGGGACAGATCAGTACGCCCCAGTGGGTGGGAACCTGCTTTTGAGCTGTAAAGTGCATGGCCTTCTCAGAACTTTTTGCAACTATTCCTCACTTATTTTTGCTCTCCTTTTCTTACCAGAAAGCAGCTGTTTCTAAGCCATTACCTCTCTTGTTGCCAAGGGCTACACAAAGATGTTTACCACCAAAGCTGATTTGCCTTAATCTTCCAGGCCAAAGCTGTGTTCGGGACCACAAAAGTCACTAAAATGGATTAGTTTAAGTTACATTAATAATAACAAACACTAACATCTTGTAGCATTTTACAAATAGTTTTTCACATCTACTATTCTTCCTCTAGGTCCGAGATTCAGAGTTGATGAGGCTTCTGGTTTGTGCAGAAGCATGTGGTAGTCATTCTACCACTCCCAGGAAGAGGCTGGTATGTTTTAGCAGGACCACATGATTATATCCTCCAAATATAATAGATGTCATCAAAGATGAGGCCAAGAATAAGAAAAACCAGTATAGGTGCTCTTTTGCAATTTTTATCAAATGCACAGTCATGGGATTTTCATTCGTCATCTTGCCTTCATGACATCCTGCACTACTGGTTTTCTCTGCTCACTTTGTAAATGCAGAAACATGTGTTCATGCAGCTAGTTCTTGCTGAAGCAGGGATAGCAAAGCCCAGATCCTTCTTGAGGCATCATGATGGAGATTAAGGGTAGAGACCATTCCCTGGAGGGTGTTTCCAAAACTGCCTTCCTCACTGTCTTCTCTTCACCTCTTTGGACTACCAGCCCCTCATCCCAAAACAGAGGGATTTGGAATGTTGGGGCCCTAAAAAGCCAGCAATCTGTTGCTAAGAGAAATCCCCAGGTTCAAACTCAGTGGTGGTGTATAATATGCCATCAGAGCAAGTAGCTGCAAGTTGTTTGAACTACCAAGGTGAGATTGCTGCTACAATAATACTTTGCATTTACTCACCATTTCCAAAGGGCCCTGGCCAGGCGGAAGACTCCAGGTGAATGGTGCTGTATGTGGTCTTGGTGTTTACCACACATGTCCTACCCAGTCTCAGAGGTCTGAGTCCATGACCCATGACCCGTGACCTATGTGTGTTATTTTATCCTGGTTGCTCTTCAAGGGCCCTGACAAAAGTCAGTTTCGCTTCCAAGGACAAAAACACACTTTGCCCAGACTTGTCTCTGCCTTCAGGCCAAGGAAAACACATGAACCCCCTAAAGGTTATGAGAATCATAACAAAAGCTACAGGGTGTGGGCCAAATATCCACCAACTGGCTTGAGTAAGAGGAGCTGGAGTGACCAGAGGGTGGGGAGGGGGAAAAGAGAGTAGGGTGGGGAATCAGGGGTACAATACGGAAGGGAGGGCCAAACCTAAGGGAACAACAACCATACAAAACATGACCTATATTGTATGAAAATTAGAAAATAAAAATTAAAAAATAATAAGAAAATTAAAAATAAAAGCGTCCTGGAGATAAATTACATAATTTGTGAATGTACACAATGTCACAGTACACTTAAAAAAGGTTAAGTTTTGTTGTTGTTGTTTTTTTTTTGTATTTTTGTATTTTATCACCTGTAAATGTTTTTAAAAACAAATACAGTTTTGAATGAGGAAAAAAATGACTACAAGGTGTTTGAAGATTATTGCATAGTTTCTTGGAAAAGTTTCATACACTTTTGCAAGCATCCAAGGTAGTGAGGGTGGGGAATTCACAACGATGCCAGTCACACTACTGGTCCCATTACCTGCCTTTCATATTCCTCTGCCATCCCTCAGCTTCACAATCACTAGACTCCTAGGGAATACTCATGCCATACCATGAGGTGAATGTATCCACTAATCTGTTTCCGTATTTCCTATGCAGAGCTGTGTTTCTAAAAATTGAGAAATAAACATAACATCTAGTCCTATGTGTTTAAATTGCCATTTTTATTTTATAAAATATATGCTAACTTTTTAATGGATGTCTCCCGCCGTTAACAAAGTTATTACCTATATTAAATTTTGTGACATTTTGATTCATTTACATCTTTCCCTTTTCACACTTTTTTTTTTTTTTGAGATACAGGTTAATAATGAGAGAACTTAGGGTGTGTAAGAAATGTTTTTTTGGTTTTTCTTTTGACGCAGCAATGCTAACCACTTGTTACAGGAGAGCCTCCTATGTGTACAAATAGCATTATAATTCCATTTTAGTCAAGAAGAGAAACACCCAGACTTTGCAGGCATAACAAATATTAAACAGAAACATTGCTTAATTTCAAAAGTCATGGCTGCACCTATTTTCAGGGCAAAGATTTGATAGCCTGGCTAATCCCCTGCTTCAAATCAGCTCAACGGCTCAGCAACAAACTCTGGGCAACAAACTGTCTAAAGCTCCTTAAAATTCCCCACATGTTACTTAGCTACAGGTACTACGGCTGTAACAAAAATTGTGACACAGACAAGCAGTTGTCTAGGACTGCAAAAGGGTTATGATCACAGTTATCTAAAGCATAAGTATCTATTTTAATGAAATTTGAAATTAAAAATTGTGTCCAATTAAAAATCATGCTCAACTTTATTTCCCACCTGAAAATTTTACTTGCCTGCCTGCCTCCAATCTTGGCCCCTTCTAATCCATTCCCGCATTGAAGGAAAGTAGCTAGGTCAAACCCTTACCCACTTTAAAAAAAAAAAATTTTTTTTTTTTTTGAGACTAAGTCTCACTATTTTTGCCCGTGGAATCGCAGGCTCTCGTTGCCCGGGGTACCAGAGACTCAAGCAATCCCCAGCCTTAGCTTCCCAGGTAGCTGGGATGACAGGCACGCGCCGCCATGCCCAGCTATTTTTTGGAACTAGGTCTCACTATAGGCCCAGGCGGGACACGAACTGCGATCCCTAGCCCCAGCCGCTTCATAGGCAGAAGCTTACAGGCATGAGCCACCATGCCCGGCTTAAAATGTTTTTTTCTATAACTTTATGAGATTAATTTATATACCAGAGAACCCTCCCATATAAAGTGCATAATTCAATAACTTTCAGTGTAGTTACATTATATATTTCATCTACTTAGTATATTTGTGCCAGCATTGTCACATCTTTTACTTTTCCATCATCTCCAAAGAAAGCCTCACTTCCCATTCCTCCTTCACTCCAAGCCCTAGATAACCATTAATCTACTTACCATTTCTGTAGATTTGTCTATTCTGTTTATTTCATATAAACCATTCAAACTGTGATCTGTTACAGCAGATATAACAGTAAAGCATTGGACATTATCTAATCCTAGGAAAGCTTATTTGAAAATAACCTGGATATTCAATAAGAAAGATTAGCTGGAAACAACCTAAGATTTCCAGGATGAAATTGGTTATCTAACTTCTGATAATTTTTAAAAGAACAGGTGTGATTTGGTGGCTTTTTTTAAATATTAAAAGTTGTCTAGGAGATAATTAAATTATAAAAATGTATGGTCTTCTTATGGTAATGTCTTTGTTTTTATATCTGAAATGAATCTAAGGCTACATTGTTTTTATAAAAATAAAGGAGACAAAAAACTTAATGAAAGAATCAAGAAAATCAAGGAAAAAGATTTGCAGTTTTGCAGAGCTTGACTAAATTGATTTCTCAATTTCTAACTTACATGCATTTATCTTTTCCGATTCCATTTGTTTAGCACTATTTTAAAGAATTTTTCCATCTTGTAAACTGGCTGAGATTGAGTATTCTAATCTTCAGTTCACTTTTTTATAGTTTTTGTACATACTATACTTATTATATTGAAGCCTCTACTACATAGGAATGGGTATTTATGGGTATTATACAGTATCTGCCTAGAAATTATCACTGGAACAGTGAAAATAAACAAAACTAAGCAAAAAGTTTAGAAAATGAGTCTATATGCAGTAAAATGTTGTTCTATAGCTTGGATTTGAGAATGATAATGTGCTGTTTCATAAAACTCTGCACACTTTGCATGTGCTTAAATTACTTATCTACATCAGGATATCACAACAATTAACTCAAAATATACCAGTTAATAACAAAACAACAATGATAATAATATTAACAATTGCAGTAATAATTTGATATTCCATAGTATATTTGCTTCATTGTTCATCAACCCTTGCTTGTCAAGGTGACAAGGAAGATCTAGCCATAGCAGTAGATGGACTACAAAAAAATAATTTAGCTAACAAAAGACAAGGACCTTAGAAATGATTACAAAAATACCAGTTTCTTTTCAAACCACGTCTTCAGGATTTGGAGGGCAGTCTTTACCATTTACTAACCTCGAGCAAATCATCTAACTTAGTAACCTCGAGCAAATCACCTAACTGCTCTACAGTCCATTTTCTTCATGTGTAGAAAAACGAAGACAATACTGCGTTTGTTATAAGGATTAAGCATGACTGTGGAGCAGCAGGTGTGACACTCTGTACAGTCACTGACATACAATCGAACTCTGTCACTGTGATATTCATGTATGTATATGTGAATGTGGTGTGTGTTTCCACTTATGTTAAAATTCAAGTGTTTTGCTTCCCCAAAAAGGATTTGTTGGTTTACAGAATGCAATGCAATACAGAATTACAATGCAATATAATCACTGGCATACCCCTGAGTGGGCGGTAAGCAAAGTTGATGAAGGTGGTCAAAAGATAAACTTCCAGGTATAAATAAAGTAAGTCCTAGGCATCTAATGTACAAGATGGAAACTATAGTTAAGAATACTATATTACCTATGTCTAGCTGGCTATGGTGGTGTGCACCTGGAGTCCAAGCACTGGAAGGTAAGAGGCCTGGGATTGCTTGAGTTCACAGGTTCCAGACTATCCTGGGCAACATAGCAAGACCTGGTCTCAAAAAAGCAGCTGGGTGTGATGGTGGGCGCCTGTAATCCCAGCTACCTAGGAGGTTGAGGCTGGAGATCTCTTGATTCCGTGGGATCAGGACCACCCCGAACAACATAGTGAGACCTAGTCTCAAAAAAGAATATTAGCTAAGAGACTAGATCTTGAAAATCCTCATCACAGCAACCCGGGGCTGGAACCCTAGAGGGACCAGTGAGCCATGCCTTGGTTCTAGAACAGTCGGGTCCCTGGTACCCAAGCAAGGTGACTAGTGGCCAAATCAGCTGCTCCCTTGTTTCCAGGTTGTAGAACTCATCTAACAATATAATCAGACTGGAAACAATGAGAAGAAGCCGAAAAACTCCTGCACTCAGGTCCCACGTCAGCTACAGAGTAACATTAATCACTTCTGCAAGGGGAGGGGTAACGAACCACTCCCAACCCCTGCCTCCTTTGAATACTCCGTCATCCTTCCCCTCCCAACTGTCACCCCATCTGGAGTCACTCTTTTCCAAACCTCCACCCTCCCATTTCCCTACCCACCCATCCCTAGCTTCACTTAGAGCTAGTTTTGAAGCTCACAATGCCACCTGGAGGCTATGAAAAAACATGACCGCCCCAGAAGCCCACGGGAAAGTGCCTACAGCTACATTGCACCCTGGTTACACTAACAACTGTGTGAGAGTCAGTACACTTACAGTCACTCATGAAAACTGCCTGCAAGGTATTGCTAAACTCACTATCAGAGAATAGGCCTTAAAGTCCCAACTTCAAGCACGAGCTGTGTCCAGAACCCTCCAGCAACTTCTGGCCTGGGACTGGAGCTCACCTTCCTAGTAAATGTCCCTCAGGAAAGACCCAAGTGGCCTTACACTGCTCACCACTTCGAAATGTTTCTATCATCAAGATGTTATAATAACAGTTAACATGAGAAGGAAAAAATATTAGTCCTTAATGCCAGAAGGCTTCATGTTTCATGCAAATGTGATTGCCACAATCCCAGCGAATTTTGAAACCCTCATTCCAAGAGATATGGATTAGAACCTAAGTCTCATCAGCTTCAAACCCTTACTTTTTCCACTGAGTCTGCCAGTACTAGACCAATGAGGATTTTAGAAAACTACCTCAAAAAGGACCTCTGTTGGAGTTCACTCCCACATTGACCTGGCACCTAAGTAATGAGACACACTACCAGGCTAACTGCCAGAACCTGCACCTCCACCAGTATGGTGCCATGCACACTTAAGGATGGGGTTCAGTTCTTTTAATACACAATATAAGACAATGCTTTTCAGCACATACACATTAAGTGCAATCTTTTCAAGCAGATCTCTAGTTATCTGCAAACACTAGAAATACTGCATTCTAGAAACTGTCGCCAGATGGATCAAACATTTGCACAATTTTCAGCTGAATGTCCTAATCGAACTCTACGTCACTATAATTTTCATGTACACATATGTAAACATGTTTCTGCTTAACTCACTTCCACAGAAAGGATCTGTTGGTTTACAGAAAGACTTCTTCATACCAAGTATAAACAGATTTTTAAAAGAAAAGTCCATCTTTTATTTCCTGAACTGGTTGTAATGAGGAATAGAGTGAAGTAACACGTTACTGGGATTCAAACTTGAGACAACCTGAGGAGGTGATTTACATAGAGGCTATGTCTCAGCTTCCTAATTAGACTATTCCTGAAGATTAGGTCTGGCTTTTGACTTCCTTTGTGTTCCTCTGAAGGGGTCACAGGAAAGGCTGACATTTAATGAGCATACATATGTTAAGAACCTACTGTACCTTAATTTTTTTCCGTAATACCAAGCATGAATATTCCTATAATTTTAAGTAAATTAAGGCACATAAATTTAATGACAGTTACCGATCAATGGCAAAGTTGATAATTTAGCACCTATGTATATAGGAATCTGAGACCTAACCACTAGAGTGCATTATACTATAATTTACTGTATTTTAATCTTCTGTACTATTCCATACTCTACTACACTGTTATGCTAGGCAAAGTTATACCAGGCTACACTATACTATACCTTGCTTACTATAGCATGCTATATTATACAACACTATATCATATTATACTATACTATCATACTATTATAATACCTTTCCATATAATACTATATACTATATCATACTATACCCTACTATATTTTACTGTACTATACCATATTATATACTATCATACTATTATAATACCTTTCTATATTATGCTATAATTTATACTATACTATAGCATACTATACCTTACTATATTCTACTATTCTATATTATACTTATTTTTTACTATACTTTGATATGTACTATATCATACCATGCCATACCACAACATACACCAAACCATACTTCACTCAAGTACAGTATGAAATGGAAATGATTTTTATTAAAACCTAGCAACACTCAGCATTTACTGCTGAGAGTTTAACTTAGAGATAAGATAGACATATTTCTTCCTTCTGTTTCCAAGGACATCAACTCCCTATTTAACAATTCGACAACCAGTTAGTCTATCAAGAAGTGACTGGCACAACTTAATTTCCACATTGATTCACTCAAAGAAGTAACATCAAAGCAATCCAAAACACACTATTTATACAAGATCGAACAAGCCTAACAATGGCCTGCCTAAAGTTGGAGCCAAGTGCAAGACACCAACTCTGCAAATACTGAGTAAATGACTTAAACTAGGGTACAAATGCTGCTGCTAAACATTGTGAAATCACTTCAGTTACTCCTGAACGAGAAACATAAACATGAAGCACAACACATGCTGGCTGCACTTTTATGACAAAAGCCCAGAACTACTAGGCGGGTGTCCGTTGACCTGGGAGCACAGACATGTTGTGTAGCCATGTTGGAAGGTCTTAGCAGCTGTACTTGGGCTCCAGGGGGCCAAGTTTACAGTATTTACTTAACAATTTGGCTTAATTTCTCATTATGAAAACTGAACTAGTAAAAAATATTTGGAAATCCAAATGTTGAAGAAATTGAAAAGTCCAATAAATCCAGCCAGCTGGGAGGCCCTCTGCTGAGAAGACTGGCAAGCCCTCCATCCCCATCCTGGGTGTGTGTTCTCTCTAAATAACAACACAGTTGCTATAAAACTTTAATATGCTAAAGGCCAGAAGGAGTTCCCAGGCCCCACAAATGAAAGACAATCTGACTCTTTAAAGATCCAGACTTGGGCTTTTTATTAACACTGCTCCTTGGAGGGTGCTTTACACTTTGCCAGATCTGCACAGAGGATGAATGTAAAAACAGGCAGAAAATGAAAGAACAGGGCAAAGAGGGCTTGTAAAATCCAACTACCATCTGTCACTTCAAACCCAGGATTCAAGTCATCTCATTGGCAGAAATTTTCTGATTCCTAGAAGAAAGCTGCTTAGGAAAAGGTCAACTGGCAGTATATGCAGGAAGATTTTACTGAGTGGAGATAAATGAAGATCCTACAAACAAAAAATAGGAAGTTCACTCGTGCCTGAGTAATAAAAACTGTAGCAACCACATCAGTGTCTGGAAGTGGAACAGCACAAGCCATGGATTTTATTCCATCTTCACAAGTTAAAAAAAAAAAATTAAGAGTTATTTTTGACCTAATGTGAAGGCATGGTACCTTTATCTTTAACTAATATTTTTATTTTAATCTTGAGGCTACATTTTTGATTCTTCCATATGTTCCACTAACCCTCCACCAAATATATTCCACTAACCCTCTACCAAAACACCTACGCTCAGTACCCTTTCTGCCTCCCTCTCCCAGACCCCTTTCCCTTCCTGCTGTTCCCTCTATAATCACTGAATTCTTTCACTGAATTCAAGATTTATTCCTACTTTGTGTAGTTTTTGGTTATAGTCCACTGATGAATGAAACCATTCAAAATCTATTTTTCAATTTCTGGCTTATTTCACTTAACATAATTACCATTCATTTTTGTCCCCAAAGTCGCTATTGGCAGCAGTCCTCTCTCATCTTGCCCACTGCTTCTCTTAGTGGTGTATTTCTGCCTTTTCTCTTATATATTTTTAAAAGCCACTGTTACACTTTTCACAGCTGTGTAGTATTCCATCAAACATAGTAACTCTTTTGTTGGGTGTCTTTTATAACTTTTTTATAGATTCTACTCCATTCTTCAATTCATAGGATACTATCACTGGTGGCATCCACAGGACTATTAAATTTTATCTCAAATTGTTTTAATTCTTTGTATCTCCCATTGTCAACCCCAATTTCTATTTGGGTATAGACACTCACTGTAATATTTTTTAAATCTGCTCTTTAGAGCCATTTTGCATATATATTCATTTAGACATATGTGCTATATATATATATATCTGCAGCAGGTCTCCACCTATTGCATGGTAGACAAACATTCATTCATGCACATTTTATTTATACATTCCCCTAGAGATGGGAAACTTTGTTATTACTGAGCTTTATTAGTGCTGCTATGAGCATTCTTATCTGTTTTTTCGAGGACATCTTTTTGCAAAATTCTATGTAGGTGGTTCTATGAATATTGAAATTTCCCAGGTACAGAATTTTTAGGTATTGTATATAATCTTCATTACACTTTGTATCGCACTGGAACAGCTAAAATATATCCTGCCAATTCCTTTGTGCTTATGTTTTTATGAAAAGTCTAACAGTCTAACTGGTGTTCCCTGATAGGTTACTGCAGAGTAAATGAATTAATCAGGTTTTCACACCCTTCCATTAGCCTTTATGACCAGCACCTTGGTATTGCACCCGCCCCATGATTGTATACTTCTGGGCCCTATGGGTATGTGCATGCAAAAGTGGGCACACCTGAGTCTGGAAGTGGAGCTTAAAAGTGTAGCATCACCCATCGTGGAGGGAGAGACTTAAGTGTTTTTTTTGTTGGCTGTTTTGTCCTGTTTTCTTCCTGGAACCCCCCATGGTGTGGATGTTATTTCTTTTTAGGTTATGTGTTCATACAATATTTCGCATTTTATTGTATTTAAACTTTTTTCTTTGTTGCTCTGTTCCATAGTGTTCATTAATTCTAGTCTTGATTCAGCTGCTACTGAAACCCTCAAATGTAATTTTTAAATGTTTCTTAGCTTTGTTCCTTCAAATTGTAGCTGACTCGTGTTTTGTTTTGTTTTTTTTGAGAGTAGGTCTCATTATTTTTGCCTGTGGAACCACAGGTTCATATTGCCCGGGGTACCACAGACTCAAGCAATCCCCACTCTCAACTACCCAGGTAGCTGGGATTACAGGCGTGTGCCACCACACCCAGCTATATTTTTTTGGAATTTGGTCTCGTTATATGGCCCTGGTGGGACTCAAACTGCAATCCCTGGCCCCGGCTGGGGCTTCCTAGACTGCCACTTACAGGCATGCGCCACCAAGCCTGGCCTGTTTTTCTTCTTTGAGGTAATGTTGGTTTACATCATTGTTCAGAGTTTGAATGTAGAGGACCCTCCCTTTCAGGTATTAATACCATAGTCACTCCCTCCAAAAACCACCTGTAGGTGACTACCATAGTCCATTATGGTCTCTCACAACTGTTTTCACACCTCTCCCTTACCATCTAGACTCCTCAGTTCTATGGTGAGCTATCAAGAGTTAGATTTGAAGTTTGGTTTTATCTGATCTTTGGTCACATAAGAAATACCACCCAGTATTTGTCATTCTCCTTTTAACTTATTTCACTTATCATAATTCCTTTCAACTCCATCCATCATGTTGCCACAAATGACATGATTATTTTTATTGCTGAATAGTATTTCATTTGTATATATACTACATTTTCTTATTACTCATCCATTTTTTGGACATTTAACTTATTTCCATATCTTGGCTATTATAAAAGGCGCTGCAATCAACATAGGAGTGCAAGTTTCCCTTCCAATTAGATTTTGTGTTCTTTGGCTAGCCTTCACAAATTTATCTTTGTTGTTTTATATCCCCCTTTTTGTTGTTGTGGTCTTATTTCTAGAAGTGTAGTTATGACTGTTCCCTGAAGAGTTAAGACTCTTCAGTTATATGTTGGATTGAGATTCCTGATTTTTTTGTCTCAACACTCATGGTGCATTCTTCAGACTAATTTTATTTTTGTATGGGTTGTAATAGACCTCTGTTGATGTTTCTGATTATCAGAGAACTGGTACCAGCAAGGGACAGTAGGTATGAAAAAGAGCAAGGTCAGATCACTTGGTGTGAACATCAGGAATTCAGCTTCCTAGTATGCTGGGGTAACAGAGTTGTGTAATTGGGAAGCACAGTCATCCGTGTAAGCTAGCTCCTCACTCCTGGTGTCTTTTATAGTGTTGTGTCCACTTTCACTCCGGATGATTGTTTTCATTAATTAAACTTTTTTTTCCCTTTTTTGCACAATATTTTATTTCTTCCCTCAGGTGTAGCCCTCATAAATCTCCCACCACCACATCAGCCATGAACCATCAACATAGTCCCTTCTGCTCTTCCCTCCCTTTTTAACCTTTCTCCCTTCCTCGCCCCTGCTGTATATCTCAAATTTATAGTTTGTCTGCATTGCTTTTTTTTCCCCTTTGTTCACTTTCCTTATATTCTTCCTATAAATGAAAGTATATTTCTTTTTCCTGACTTATTTTACTGAGCATCCTACTAATATCATTCATGTTGCTGCAAATGGCATGAGTTTATCCTTTTTGATTGCTGAAGTGTTCCATTGTGTTTATATATCTTCTCGATATATCTTCTTTACATCTTTTTTTTGAAATTTCATAAAAATTTTATTTGAAACAAATGGTCTGCCTCTGAAAACAAATGGTTGTACACATTTACTCTTTCATGACTCTTCCTGTGAAGATTATACAGGCACAACTCAGAGATACTGGGTGTTTGGCTCCAGCCACCAGTTAAAAACAGCAATAAAGCAAGTCTCATGAAATTTTTTATTTTCCAATACTTGCAACAGCTGCATTTATAATATGCTGTAGTCCATTAAGTGTGTGGTAGCACTACACCTGAAAAACAAAAATGTAAATATCTTTTTTTCCTTTTTTTATTGATTGCACACACACACACACACACACATATATATATGTGTGTGTGTACATATATAACATTGTCTACCCTGAGGGTCTCCCATCACCTTATCACCTGTGAACTATCTTTATCTCCTCCTCCCCTGAGTTAACTCCTTCCCCTCTCTTGCTCTATGCTTTGGTTCTGTTGGCAGTTTCAAATTTTTCTTGTCTGTTTTGCTTGTTTCTTTATATCCCTCATATTAGAGAGACCATCCTGTATCTCTTTCCTTTGTGGCTTATTTCTGCTAACATGATTCCTTCTAGCTCCATGCATGTTGCTGCGAATGGCATACTTGTCTTCTTTGATTGATGAATAATATCCTATTGCATAGATATACCACATCTTTTTCAGCCATTCATACATCAGTTTTGGGGCATTTAGGTTGTTTCCATATCTTGGCAATTGTAAATAGTGCTGCAAAAACATCCACATACATGTGTCTTTTTGATTTAGTGTTTTTGTGTCCTTTGGGTAGATTCCCCAGTAGTTGGACTTAAGGGTCAAATGGTAATTCCATTTTCAGTAACTTGAGGGTCTTCTACAGTCTTCCATAATGACTGGACCAGTTTGCACCAGCGGTGTAAGAATGTTCATTTTTCTCCACATCCATACCTACACCTGTCCATTTTTTTCATATGGGCCATTCTTACTGGCATCTCAGTGTGGTTTTGATTTGCATTTTCCTGCTATTAGTGATGCTGAGCATTTTTTCATATGCCTATTGGTCATTTGTATTTCCTCTTTGGAGATCTGTCTTTTTAGTTCTTTTCCCCATTCTTTGACTGAGCTTTTGGCTTTTACTGTGTGAGGTCTTTGTGTATCCTTGTTATCAGTCCCTTATCACAATATCGCTAAATAGTATTCCATTCTGTTAATATATTTAGGTTGTTTCCATGTTTTAGTTATTGTAAATAGTGCTACAATATAGGAATGCAAGTTTCATTTCATATTAATACTTTTGTGTCTTTCGGGTAGACTCCTAGGGATAAAAATGCTGGGTCATATATAGATCCATTTTCAGTAATTTGAGTTACCTTCACAAAGCTCTCCATAGTGGTAGAACAAGTTTGCATTCTGACCAGAAATATAAGAGGGTTTCTTTTTCTCCACATCCTCTCCAGCATTTGCTTTTGCCAGTTTTTTAAATATAGACCATTCTCACAGGCATGATGGTATCACATTGTGGTTTTGACTTGCATTTCCATGATTATAAATGACGTTGAACATTTTCCATGTATCTGTTGGCCATATGCATATCTATCTCTTTGAAGAAGTTTTTGTTTTTTCAGTTCTTCTGACAGGCTATTTTTGAATACTAGATGTAGTACTGGGCACATGATAGTTGATAGGGGGTCATAAAGGAGTTGTTCTTTTCTTTCCCAGTACAGAAACTTCTCCTGGGATATTCAGTCCTACAATTAACAAATACTTGAAGGTCAGGTACGGTGGCTCGTGCCTGTAAGCTTCAGCCTATGAAGTGGCCGGGGCTAGGGATCATGGTTTCAGTCCTGCCTGGGACCCATAGCGAGACCCAGTTCCAAAAAAATAGTTGGGTGTGGTGGTGCGCACCTGTAATTCCAGCTACTTGGGAAGCTGAGGCTGGGGATTGCTTGAGTCTGTGGCCCCCCGGGCAACAAGAGCCTGCGGTTCCACGGGCAAAAATAGCAAGACTTAGTCTCAAAACAAAAAAACAAAAAAAGCCAGATACTTGAACTCCAGTTTATCTAAGTGTTCATCTGTTATTTCAGCCCTGGAGGATTTAATGGCAGGTGTTCTGAATATCCCAATCTCTTTTAGTAGCCTTTTCTGAGTCACAGGTGGTACAGCCTATTTCTTGCCGCTGATTCAGCTCCAGCTGTTCTATGTTGAGGACATTAGGCATAAGCCAGACATCCTCACTCTGCAACCCCGCCCCCACAGCTTTCAAACAGTGCATTCAGGCACCAACTCTCATTGCTCCCTTAACCAGCACAGTGTAGGTCTCATCAGTCCCCAAACTGGTGTGTGTGCAAGTCAACAATTGTAGGGGGCTCTGTACCACAGCAGCCCCTCCCTTTTGTGGCTTGTACTGTCCTAGTAATTCTTATAAGCACAGTTCACTTAAAACTTTTCCTATTCTTTCCTGCTGGATTGTTGCTCCTACTGTACCTTGTGACTACCCATTTGTTCCTGCATTTTTTGTTTTCAATTTGTTCTACTGCAATCCAGTTGTGACAATGTGAAGGCCAGTCCACTACCATTGAAACAGGGTAAAAGAGACTTTTTGAATTTACTTAGCTGTTTACCCCTATCTGCTTGCTTCTCTCTCCCAAGCAGTTCCTTTGCATCC